>JAVXUM010000001.1:27587282-27606254 GCA_035590655.1 Pouteria glomerata
TTTATCCAACTTTAGGTTTTTACTTCCATCCGTTACTCTTGTTCATTTTTAAGGATCCATGACCATCATACATCCATTTTTCTATCTTTCAAGCTCACTCTAACCTAGAGTTCTCAAAGTTATCTTCCTTCTCCTCCCATTACTCACTACCATGTAAAACTCACTACTTCCTCAACTCTACCCCTAACTAGGTTCTACAAGGTTGGTTTGTTCTCTACAAGGATACATGACTTCCTTGGCTTCCTTGGCTATTTCTCAAGTGTAACAAATTCGAAGGAGAATAAGAGAATTTCATATTTATACTAGGAGAGTAGAAGTTTTTCCCTACCTCAAATTTGAGTTCAACTCTTCAAGAAATTCAAGACTTTCAAGAACTTCCAAGTAGCTCATATCTTCACAAGCTAAAAAACTCAAGCTCCTCTTGAATTCTTCTTCCTCTTGAGGTTTTCTTCACTCCTCTTCTTGATCTTTCTTTCTTTCTTCTTCTTCTTTCAAATTTTCTCTCGTAGCTCTCCAATGGCCAGTTATTTCTTTTCTCCCAATTCTCTCTCTCAACACTTGGTCTTGAAATTTAATATCTCACCAACCAAATATATATATATCTATCTTCCTTAGCCGACCAAGTTTCCTCCACCACCTATTCCATCTATACCTAGACATGTATAAGTAAACAAAAGTCTTCCAAGCATTAACTAGGGATCCCACCAAGTTTAATGCATTTTTGACTTATTTAGTAACATAGCAACAAAACAAAATAGAAGGCAATTCCCTTAGCCGGCCATTCCTTTCTTCAACACAATATATATATACCTAGGTGGAGGTCAACAAGTCAAAGGCAAGGCTACTTCATCAACAATTTTAGTTTACTTAGTCAAAATCAAGTGTGTTAGTCAACAATTAATGGCACACCTTGCATGGTCGGTTCACCCTCCTCCATCCCCTAATTCCTCTCACACTTTAAGTTAACCAATCTTCCTCTCATGCACATAGCTCCTTACACTTAGCAAAAATGAAAAAGCATAACCTTTAGATACAATATCTCATTATCAAAAGAAGGTGATCCATGGCTCTCATTCATACAAAAGGTGAGGGTATCACATTCTCCCTTCCTTACAAAAATTTCATCCTCGAAATTTTTACAATATAAGAAAATATAAAAATCTTTACGAAGACATCTAAGAGAACAAGGAAGAAAATCGATCTCGCATTTCTGCCTCGCACTCCCAAGTTGACTCCTCGATGTTGTGGTGTTTCCACAATACTCGAACCAAAGGAATTGTCTTATCTCACAGTACTTGGTCTCGAGTATCTAGAATCTAGATTGGTCTCACTTCATAGTTGGCATCTGGATTAACTTCTATTTCCATCCAATCCAACACATGAGAAGGGTCTGGCACATATTTCCGTAGCATCGACACATGAAACACTTCGTGCACACCGGAGAGTTGTGGGGGTAAAGCCAAACAGTAAGCTACATCACCCATCCTTGCCAGGACTTCAAATGGACTGATGAAACGGGAGATAACTTTCCTCGCTTACCAAAATGGAATTGCCCTTTTCGGGGTGAAACTTTTAGGAACACGAGGTCTCCCACTTGAAATTCCAGTGGCTGCCTCCGTTGGTCCGCGTAGCTCTTTTATCGGCTTCAAGCCGTCTCTAACCGTTGTCTAATTAGCTTTACCTTCTCATTCGTCTCCCGGACTATCTCAGGTCCAATCATGGCCGCTTCTCCAATTTGTGTCCAACACACTAGGGAACGGTAAGGCCTTCCATATAAGGCTTCAAAGGGCGCCATGCCGATGCTAGATTGAAAACTGTTGTTGTAAGCAAACTCCACCAATGGTAAATGCTCCTCCCAACTCCCCTTAAAATCCAGGACACAAACTCGGAGCATATCCTCCAATACCTGAATAGTCATTTCTGACTGGCCATATTTTTGGGGATGAAAGGCTGTGCTAAAGCATAATTCTGTCTCCATCGCCACTTAAAAACTTTGCCAGAAATAGGAAACAAACTTGGGATCTCGGTCAGAGATGATAGAAACCGGCGTCCCGTGCAACTTGGCAATTTCACGGATATATAACCGGGCTAGGTAATCCATTGAGTCGGTTGTCTTCATTGCCAAGAAATTGGCTGATTTGGTCAATCTATCCACAATCACCCAAATGGCATCACAACCCCTTCTCGTCCTCGGCAACCCCGTGACAAAATCCATGGTTACGTGCTCCTATTTCCACTCGGATACAGGCAAAGGCTGTAGTAAGCCAGCTGGCCGTTGATGCTCTGCCTTTACCTGTTGACAAGTTAGGCACCTTCCCACGAGCTCTGCCACATCTCTCTTCATCCCAGCGCAGCAAAATTGTCACTTCAAATCATAATACATCTTCGTGCCCCCTAGATGCACTGCTAACCTCGATTGATGAAATTCTTTCATGACATCTTCTCTCAAAGCTGAGGGCACAAAGAGTCTTCCCTGATATCTCACCACTGCTTCCTCCAGTGTCCAGCCAGGCAAGTCTGTTAGCCCCTTTATCTTTTTGACCAATCTCCTTCGTCTCCTGATCAGCTCGTTGGGCCTCAATTAACTTGTTCACCAGGGCTGGATAAGTCACTGAAGTATACAACATGCTTTTTTCCGCCTCATCCTCCAAAACTAACGCAAACTCATTAAGTGCACCTAGCATTTCCTACTCATTCAGTGCTAGGCTAGCCACTACACTCTAAGTCTTCCGACTTAATGGATCTGCCACCACATTAGCCTTACCGGGATGGTAGTGAAGGTCAAAGTCGTAGTCTTCTATATACTCCACCACCGGCGTTGCCTCAGATTCAAGTCTTTCTGAGTAAAGATGTATTTGAGACTCTTGTGATCAGAAAAGACCTCGAATCTCTCACCATACAAGTAATGCCTCCAAGTCTTCAATGCAAAGATTACGGCTGCCAATTCCAAATCATGCACGGGGTAGTTGCTTTCATGACTCTTTAATTGTCTCGAACTGTAGGCCACCACCCTTCCATTTTGCATCAAAACACACCCCAATCCCTTCCGTGAGGCATCACAATAGACAGAGTAGCCTACTCCTCTTCTTGGGATAATGAGTACTAGGGCGGTGGTCAGCTTTCGTTTAATTTCTTGGAACGCTCTCTCACAGGCTTCATTTTATTCAAACTTTACCCCTTTTCTCGTGAGTTGAGTCAATGGAGCTGCCAGCTGTAAAAAGTCAAGCACGAACCGGCGGTAGTATCCCGCTAACCCGAGGAAGCTACGTATCTCAAATACAGTTCGTGGCTGAGATCATTCCAAAACTGCATCAATCTTAGAGGAATCAACCGCCACCCCCTCATTGGACACCACCTGCCCGAAAAATTTAACTTATTTCAGCCAGAAGTCACACTTACTGAGCTTGGCATACAACTGATGGTCTCTCAGCCTTTGCAGTGCTAGTCTCAGGTGTTGCTCATGTTCCTCCTCAGACTTGGAGTAAATCAAAACATCATCGATAAAAATCACCACAAATTTATCCAAGAACTTTCTGAAAACCCGATTCATTAAGTCCATAAAAATAGCAGGCGCATTAGTCAGTCCAAACGGCATCACTAGGAACTCGTAGTGGCCATACCGAGTCCTAAACGCCATCTTGGAAACATCTTTCTCTCGGATTCTCACTTGGTGGTAACCCGACCAAACCAAACCAAACTAAGCCTTTTTCCCACTAGGTGGAGTCAACTATATGGATTTGACGACGCCAATCAAATATATTGAGGGCTATATCCTCTGTTAAATCTATGTAGGCAAGGTCATGTTTAATAATTCCTTTCCAATAGGTTTTGGGTCTTCCTCTCTCTCTCCTACTCCTGACAATCTCCATACTTTCACACCTTTTAACCGGTGCCTCCGTTGGACGTCTTTTAATATGACCAAACCATCTTATATGGACATACAAAATTTTAAATTTGTTTATAGTCACAATTTGCACGGGCATTTTAGGTAAGCAGCTATTATCTAAAAGGTGTTGACAAATAGTTAAAGTAGGTGTCAATACAAATTCTGATCTAGGAAATGTTTTTGGGTTTTCGATGAAACTTGTGTTTACAATTGCCTCGCCGGCAGAGTTGATTGTTTTGTTACTGGATCCTTCTTTCTGATTTTGTTTGTCTGAAAATAATGCAAATATTAAAGACAAGAGTGAGTGCAAAAGGAACTTGGGAGAATTCGTATTTTATTGAGACATTTGGTGTTTAATGACTCCTTAGATGACAAAGAAATTTAAATAAATTTACATCACAAAATTTATATGAAACCTTTTATCTAAAGCCATCCTCTGAGAGTTGTTGCAGATCTTCAAACTTCGAGTATTCAGAGTGCGTTGACACTTTTGCCTCTCTCTCTCTCTCTCTCTCTGTGTGTGCAGTCTTTCCTTTTTCATGTAAGTTCCATAGGAGGTCTTGGATAACAGTCTACCAAGTCTCCATATTTTCAGGTTTGCCAACTTCTTTTGGACTGGGTCATTGATTTTTAGACTGCAACCTTCAGATGTTTTGGTTGTATTATTTGAATTTGGGTGCTATTTTGTGTGCCAGAGTGATTTCAAAATTTTAAACTTCTTTTGGACAAGGATGTATCCAAATTTTTTAGCATGTACTTTTAATTAATTTTTGAATTTCAAATTTAGGGGTTAAAATTTAAGTGCAACAATTGGTAAGATGGTCAATTATCCAGATGATAATCTTTCTGTAATATGAAATTCTTACATCAGCTTTCCACTGGATTGTCATTAACCCACGTGCCATTTTAGAACACTATGGAGACATGGACGTGAGACAAAGATATGACACGTCATGGACATGCTGACATGATAATTTTTTTTAAACAAATAGGATGACATACCTTGGCCTCAACAAATAAATATGTGCACTAATATGTTCAACATGCATACATATGTGAACATAATAACCATTTCTTCATGTTTTACATCATTAACAATATATACACTTATATGTTCAACATGCATACATATATGAACATAATAATAGTTTCTTCATGTTTTACATTATTTATTGTTAATGCGCCTATTATATTTTTTGATCAATAAATGTGTATATTATAATGTCAAAATAATATGAAATAGTTTTGACATCCTACATATTAAAGAAATTTATATCAATATAAATTCATAATTTCTATCTTAGAAAGTTTTGCATATGAATAACTCAAAATTTTGGGGTTTTAACCATCAAAGAAAAAAAAAATTGTAGTTTTACGATTCTTAAAATTAAAAGTTTGAAGAATGAGGTTTAATAGGTATAAAAACTAGTAAGCTTTTATTTTTTGTCATTAGATTCCAACTTATTCATATTTTTAATCTGTTTCATGTGCAATGGACCGGTGTGCCCCTAAGTATCTAGTTCTAAAAGGTATGAAATAATAGAACACGCCTGGATACACATCCATGGAGTGTGCAAGCAGTGTTGTGCTGAACATGAATACAATACCTTTGCTGTTGCTTATTAGAAAAAAATACATTTGCAGAAGTGTTATCGCTTCTTAGCGGGTCATCATAATTTAGATTTCATGTTACATTATTAAACTTCAAATTATTAATTTTCATGTTATCTAGTGCTGGTGCAAGGATGAAATCTTCTGTAAATTCATGGATGGACATGGAAAGTGTCTATAGTGACTGGTGTGTGACTTCCTAAAGTCAAAACATGGGGAAACATGGTGTTTTACGAATGTTGTATGAATAATGTGTCTTCTCCTCTCCTGTTTTTAACTTCAAAAACACTTAAAGAATGCTTTTTCTTGTATTCCATGTGTCCCCTGTATGTAATTTGAATAGTTGACACCAGATACAATATGATACCGTGTGTATATTTGCTCACTTATTAAAAATTTAAAAGAAAAAGAAGAAAACTTTATCCATTTGCTAAATATTTTTTTCATAGTTTCCAATTAAATACATGGATCTAATGGAGGATATCACCCTAAACAAATTTGATTGGCATTGTCAAATCTATATAGCCGACCTCATCTAGTGGAAAAAGGTTTGGTTTGGTTTGGTTTGGTTTGATTTGATTTCCAATTAAATACGAAGTATTAATTTGGTACGCGATTGGTTAGATGAGCTTAAGTTTATTTTTTCTCTGCAAGGTAAACATGAGATTAGTTGATATGGGGCAAAATATGAGAATATTAGTGGGGGCTTAATTAAAACAACAACATATAATGGTGCAGATCAAAGTCAGGTTACCAAGTAGGAAATCTGTGATTTTCCATTCCCTGCAAAATTTGGATGACACAAACAGGTGTATGCTCTCTATCTCTAGTTGAACAGAAGACTTGGAGATTGCTTGTGTTTTGAAGGAGAAGGCCTCAAATATTGTATGGGGTTCTAGCTAAAAATTTATGAACATAGCAGAGAAAGACAATTGAAGCTTGCTAGCTGTGGCAATGCTGCAAAGACCTGCTCTCTTATTCTTCATCTGTTTATTTATTATTATTATTATTATAATGGAAAAAGAGTTTATTCTATTTCCTTTTCCCATTTGATGGTCCACCAAAGATTTTGTTAAGAATAAAAAAATGATATTGACATGCATTTCTATGTCAACAGGTATTGCCTTGTGTTCCTCCTTTAATAGGGTTGCATTGGTTGAATTATAGGGAAGCCATTTAATCTAAACATGGTTTGATGCTTCTAGGCCAATAGTCTGCTTCGATTAAGGTCAGATGTGATGAGATTATTCTACAGATGTGTTCTTTGCAACTAATAGGGATTATTGTGCATAAGAAATTTTCTGTTAAAATTGATATATCTGGTTTTAAGTGATGACAATAACAAGACAATAACAAGAAATAATTTAAAAGTAGACAAAAAAATATATATGTTCAATTGTAAGCCACCATCTCATCTAAAAGCTCAAGTTGTTAGAGAGTGACATTACTATAGTATTTATGTTATTATTTTATATTCTTTTTTTTTTATGGTATAATTATTTTATATTTTCAATATGCCCTCTCATGTGTCTTTTGGCGTATTTCCATGAGAGAGCCAAACATGTCAAACTATTGACTATGACCAAGTCAACGAGGTTAGCTGTGAGATGCCATATTAATTGTTAGCTATTTTTTTCGCCTAAAAGGTCGACTAGTCAGAGAGAGGGGTATATACCTGTAAAGAGAAGGTATATCAATGTAGTTGCCTCACAAAAATGGAAATCTCCACAATACGTGGAACTGAGAATTTGACAGTTTTAACACTTTGCCCCACGACATTCTTCCTTATTATATGCCTAAAAGTGTACTCTTTTGAGATGGCATTTGGTCTTTAGGATTGGTATTGACCAAGTGATTAGAGGGCTCAAGAGTACAATGTGCTAGATGTATGACTTCAACGGGAGTGATTTTTTTTTCATAATCATTTGGGAAAACATTGACCGCCTCGTTTTCTTTCTTTACTGCACAAGGGCATAAGTGAAGTCAAGGGATGCTCTTTTGTTTTGACCCTCATGCGGGGCTTGTTCCAAGAGAAACTAAAAACTGTCTTGTGTTCTATTGTACTTCTTCTTTCATTCTCTTGTCTACATTTTCTGCATTGCTGCTATTCCTGGTTACACTGATTCCACCTGTCCAAGAATAAACCCAACCCCCAAAGCCCTGAGGTTATCTGTGGGTTTGTTTTTATGGTTCTCTTTTTTTCTTGCTTTGCTGATGTCATAGTTTTATCTTGCAGACCCGATGTCCTCCTATATTGCCTCCATTCTCTGCAATATTCAAAGGTAATAACCCACCACAACAAATAGGTAGATGTTATCTTCAAAAAAAAAAATATATGTAGATATTGAACAAATATTAATAGTTTTTTTTATTTTTTATTTTTTAACATGAAAGTAAAAAGGAATTCTATTGTTGATCTCTTAGACTAAGACTTCTATTTGTTATATGTTGGAAGGAACAGTGTCACTAGTTTGAGATATAATAAAATGTTATCGAAGAAATTTGGTTGATTTTGTTGATAGCTATAACTTTTTTATGAATGCAATTGGAAATATTATGATTTTTGAAAAGAAATGGAAACTACTAATAATCTGGAGGAATAAATTGCTAACAAATTGAATGTCACATCTTAAATTCCATAACTTGAGGCGCAATCTAATAATCACACGCAAATTACATTTAATCATAATTGTTAGAAGTTGTCCCACATCGGTTCATTAGAAAAGTTATTCCCCCACATAAGAGATGGGCTTTTCTTACTTTAACATCTAGATTTTGAGGTTGAGACCTCTTCTCTTATGCATTGTCGGGCTTCTTTATATGGTATCGGAGCTAGTTTTTAACTAGGCCTCACAATAGTCTAGGGTGTGCCTATGTTTATGCGGGTCAGCATGAGGAAGGCTGTTAGAAGTTATTCTCCATTGACCCATTAGAAAAGTTATTCCGTATATAAGAGATGGATTTTCCTCACCTTAACACCTAAATTTTAAGATTGAGATCCCTTATCTTATGCATTGTCGGGTTTCTTTACAATAGTAAACCCAATTATAGCCATACAATCAACCTGGAGCACACACTGAAATATAATAATACAAAATAAACCACGATCCATGATTGAGGAATGAGCTCTTAACTATATAACATAATTATATAGGCTTAGCTAGCCTTTACAACCAAATATTAAAGTAAATATTCTTTACAAAATATATCCTCAAAGATCAAAAGAATAATAGATAACCAAAAATAAATTCTGAATATTGCAAGATAACATCAATGATCTTGACTTAGGGGTCCTACATAAGCATCAGATTCAACACTTGCAATTAAATCTAGACAGAAGTGAGTGCAGGTCAACTTATGGCCACTATGCAAATAAACACACACACACACACATTATTTGCGATAATATGACCTAACATACTTCTATTATGCAACACGTAGGACTCATCATATTAGGTGTTCAAACATTAGTGTACATATCATTTTCGTAATCATCATCATGTCATCACACATGCATATGGTGTAAGTACTCTGCAAGACTGAATTATGTCACGATATCAACCGTAAGCACACCTTCATCTAGTGTTTGCATCTTTTCATGGATCACGTGCCTACTAGATACTATAACCAATATATCAAGCTACCGTTAGTATCTACGTCGTTTCATGGTACACGTCCCATGATATGATACCAATATTTTGTCACCTTTAGGCATCTGCGTCATTTCCTGGGATACACACCGTTGGATAAGATAACCAAATTAGTGTTGTTCTGTGGGCTACTAACATACTTGAATGATTATCAAACCTTGTGCAAGTTCAGGAATTTTCAACCCATGAGTACGCACGCTCTCTATTTTTTAGTACCTTCCATTCTCAAAATCAATATCAAACCAACCACAAACTCATTATCCATTTCTACGATACTAACATTATCATAATCATCTCATTACTTTGGTAACACATTCTATCCAATCTCATCATATCAATTCATAACAGTGCAATGATAAATTACTATTGTTAACCCGTATGATGCACAGAATCGTATAATATTTTTTATGGATAAAATATAATTTTTAAATATATTGTAAAATATTTTAATAAAGTTGCATAATTTCATAAGATAGTTATTGAGTTAATTTTTTACATTTATATTTTTTATTTGTGTAGATGTTAATGAGCCGATAGAGTTGATCAAATTCGTGTTTCCGTATAATACTAGAAAGTTTATGTTTTACTAGATCTTGATCTGATTCAATCCTTAAAATTAAAATTTATTCTATAATATATATTAAATCTCAAACTTATCTGATCGACTTGATCTATTTTTTATTTCAAACTGTTTATTAATTTTAATATAAATTTTTATTTTTATTTTTTTCTTGATTCATTTTGCAAAATTAACTTGAGTTAGACATGCTATTAATCTTAATTATATCAAAATAATTTTTGACTTGTTTTATAAAAGTAACTCAAGTTAAAAATATATTTTTATTAATTGTATACTTTATAAAAATAACTCAAATAGTGAGTATTATTAATTAGGTTTTTAATTGATGGTCAACATGACTAATTTAACTTTGAAAATGAATTTAAAAAAAAAAATTACTTTTCTCTTGCTTAATTAATATTTAGGTACGTCTAAGCCTAATTAAGAGTAGGCATTTTTTCTTTGTGTTTTAAATTTAAAATATATTGAGAGTTTTTCTTATGAGAGGACTTAAAATTTTAAATTTAATTAATATTTAGTCTTTTTTAAATCAATTTTCAATCCTAATTATTATTTGAATATTTTTTTTTTTGTGTTTTTAAATTTATTTTCAAAAATGTTTGAAATATGGAAATTTTGCAACAATAGTTTAGCGAATCAATAGGAAAGTGGGTCCATTTTAGAAACACATTAACTCATTTCATATTACTTACAATCACATAATACAACCCTAGTGGCGACAGAGGCAAGAGAAAAATTGTAGCTGTTGTCATGTACTAATATGGAACAAAAAGAAGTAAAAGAGAAACAAGAGTGTTGAAGAACACACACAAAAAAAAAAAAAGGAGAGTGCCATTCAAAAATTTTAGTGATATGGGATAAGAACAAAAATCTTGTGAATGAAAAAAGAGAAGGGAAAAAGAGGGAATTAAGGAATTTAAAAAATAGTTCAAAAATTTGTATAAAAAAAATAAAAAAGAAAAAATGGATCGAGATCAAATAGGTATGCCACATAGGATTGGAGTGAAGGAGAGAAAGAGAGAGAGAGTACATTCTTTTAGTATTATAGTTAAATGTATATAGGGTTCATTTAAACATTCCAAATTAAGTAGGGGGAATCTCTGGTATGCTCAAAATAGACCGAGGTAGGGGTGCATGGAAGGCAGTGGTCAAGTGTGTGCACAAGGGAGGGTGCGCTCACGTGACCGGGTTTTGTGCACATGTGAGCCTTATGTATGTGGCATGCACAAAAGTGCTCCATTATCATGCACAGGGGGAGCCAAAAATCACGGTCATGCACGACCTTTAACAGGGGTACGCATGACAAAAGACTTGCAAAAGCACGTCGACTTGCTCTATTTTGGCTTTCACACTTCCGAGGTTCAAATTTACCAATTTATGAACAATTAGATCACCAAAACCGAACATTTTTATTCCTTCTGAGTATTTAAAGCTTTCCAAGGCATCGATTTCTTACTAAATCAAGGTTCTAACAAATTCTTATTTCTCTATTCATCATCATCTTCCTTGAAATGATATATATATATATGCAGGCATATATCAACTCATCAATCATTCATTTATCATGCTATATATGATTATCAATATTGTCGTATGCATCAAACAAATACAACGACAGTAAGAAAATAATGTTCCCTACCTCAAGCTACTTGAAAATGAAACGGATTTACATCAAAAAGGCCGGGACTTTGAAATGATCACTAAACACCACCACCAAGGCCAACAGTCAAAGACTAAAATCTCACTCCTCCTCTACTCTAATTTCACAATGGAATTAAAAGGAAGACCCAATTTGTGACAAGAACACACGCACTCAACTCCCACTTCTGTCTCGTTTATGGAAAATTTTCCGAACTCAACTCACTAAGCATATATATAGATACACAATCTTTCACTATGAAGGAAGAGTGAAAGGAGAGAGTGAGGTTACATGGATGGGTAGGCGGCTTGGGCGGCAAAATTAAAAAACGGAACTAGACTTTAGCCCTGGAAAACCAAAACAAGTAGGCAACTTACAATGAACACAACCTGGACATGGCGTGTGCATGGGTAAGAGAATGGCGTGCACATGCGAACACTCTGCGGGAAGCCCCCCTTGGGGTTTGCACGACCAACATTATGGCCTATACTAACCTCTCAAACCTTGATACGACAAAGCCTGAACTGAAAACGTAGCAACCGAGTCAACTCATGCATCAATTAAACACATCAAAATAAAATAATAAGCCAAAACACAGTGCATTATGAATAAAATAATACATATAAAAGTATAAGTCCTTACAGAATGGCTTTGGATTCTTGATTACTGAAACATTTTTGTGCTTCTGTTGATGTCATAAAGCAATAAAATATATTTGGCGTGAGGTGTGTGCATAAAATTTTCTTTCATAAAGCAAGCCAAGTTAAGCATAAAACAGTCACAGCTAGTGGTTGTAACTTGCTTCATGGGGAAGTTCATATCCTACATGCTTTGCCAATATTGATGCCTCTGGAGCCGCATATGAACATGGTCGTACAATTATATTTTATCTTATCTGGGTAGGGTACTAGGCTGAAGAAATAACCAAATAATATGTCGATGTGATGTGAATCTGTTGGAGTTGTCTCATATTCATTAAGATCACTGTAGTTCAGACGGAGAGCATCAAGGTTTGGACAGTTTTTGGCACTGGCATTGTTGTCCATATGATGGCCCAGGCCATGCTCTAGGTTATTTTTGTGCTATGGTCCGAATAATGGGCCAGACCATCCAGATTGTTGGAGTCTTGATCATGACAAGATTGGTTAAGAAACTAATGAGGTGCTAGTCAAGCAAATCATTTCCATGCTTCCTCTGTCGTCTGTCTGTCCTTCTAAACCAAGTGTTTCGTGGTTCAAAAATGCGGAATCTATGGTGAATCCGTCCAGACCTGGGGCCTTGTCTCCACGCCTCCCCCAGAGCCTTGAAAACCCCCTCTTCCTCAAAATGCATTTGGTGGGCTGTTCACCTATTAAAGATGCATGTGAGTTGGGTTCAGAATGTTTTGAGACAGGTCGGTCCATTTTGGCTTGGATTTGAGTTTGCCCATTAAAGTGATATGTGAGCTGGGTTCAGAATGTTTTGTGACAGTTTTGTCCATTTTGGCTTGGATTTAACTGTCTTTCTGTAATCCTGGGTTTTCCTAATACACAAAGGGACGTTTAGGGATTAACGTTGGCTCTTCATGGTTTTTGAAGAGAGAAACACTATCTTTGTAACTCTTAACTTCCTCCTGAGTAGAAATTCAGATTTACCATACACGTAGACATTGGTACATTGTCGAACCAGATAAATCTATGTTCTTGTGGTTTGTTTGTTGATATCTTTTTTGTTCTTTTTTGCATATTTCACAACATAATCCAAAGAGTCGTGCTCAAAATTTTTGAATATTGAGCATGATCATAGTAGCATGGTTTGCACAGCATCATTTGAAGCTAAGAATATCTCATGACGAAACCAATCACACTTCCATATAATCCATTGGTGGAGAAATATGCCAAATGGCTACCCACAAGGGCCATCCATGTTGAGATAGCTCTCCCTTTTGAGAGCATTCCTTACCGTGGTGCTCAGGACAACTTTTTCGTTTAAGTGATTTTGTTGCTAGTTCAAGATACATCAAAATTGTGCTCCCGGCTTTCTAACACTTGCTTGTTCTTTCGTATAGCTAGACATTTTTTTTTCCGCTCTTTGTTTGCTATGCAGGTGACATGATTGTAGGAGCTATTAGGAGTTGGGTTTTGGTCTCTTCAAGTCATCGTCGGTTCATGTATTTTACTTGTCCATACTTGTGGGTTGAAGCATATGGAAAGAAAGAAATGCTTAAAGTATGTAATTGGAGTATTATATGATGATCCACATTGCCCTTTTAGAAAGTTGTAATGTTTTGTTTTGACCTGAAAATAGTCTTGCCTGCATTTTTCTAACGTTGCTTCTAGATGATTTATATACTTGGCTTTTTAATGCAATAGTTGCTTCCTTGCATGGGAAGCCAAGAAAGTCGAGGAGAAATTGCTTCTTTCTCTCTTATTGGTGTTACTATTTTCTTGATTCTTGAGCTTTTTAGCTGCTACTGGGTGACTACTGTCACCTTCTTTGTTAAATAGGCCATTCACGAGATTTAAGTGGTCTTGGCATGTTCTAGATGGGACTGATCCTGCACCGGTTTCAAGGATAGTTAATAACTTTTCAAACTATGGAAAGAGGAATGAAGAATCCCTGGGTGAGCTCTTTGTTACTCTACTAATCAAGGTAATGGTTGTTACCTGGTCAGATATTGAGTTAAGAACGGGTAGAATTCATGCAAGCAATGATCGTCACTCCATTTAGGGTTCAATGCTTGATTGATAGCTATATTTCTTGCAGCTAGCATCTGTTGAAACACTTTGGCCCAAAGGTCTTTGTGCAAGCACATATGAAGGATCTTGGATACTGAAAACTTGGGACTCTAAACTCGGCTGTATAAGTGTAATTTTATTTGTTTTTTTTTCCCCCTGGGAATATTTGAGGTTTTGGCTACGCTTTTAAACATGCTCATTGTGTGCTAATTCTCATTTTCGACAGGTTGAGGATTTCACTGACCGCTCTCAAAATATTGCTAGGGCAGTAGGAACAACAGAAGTAAAGAAGATTTACAAGTGCATCCATTTTTCTATTCATTATGTTTTTTCTTTCATGAATGGCAAGATTCAAGGAACCGAGTTAAAGGAAATTTTATTTGGCCGGGGACTCATACCTGTTGTAGTTGACAAGGGCACCAAAAATTTGGACAAAGGAACACTAGGGGCAGGTATTTCTGTCAACCCTATTCAGAGGAAAAAGAGACGACTTAATGGATGTTGGGGGGGAAACGAACTAGCTATCCCCGTGACCCCTATCCAGACTAAAAATATATCCAGCGGTTGGGGTGGAAATCCTACGGCAAGTTGGGGAGGAACACCAACAGTGCATTGGGGTGAAAATTCTTCCGGAAGTTGGGGAGGAACACCTAAAGCTTGGGGTGGAAATTCTACAGGAAATTGGGGACAAACAGCTAAAGCTTGGTATTGAAAAATCATGTGGGATCATTTGCATTCCTCCGGGGATCCTGCAGGGGTGGGGGCGTCTGTGATGGATTGGAGTACAGATGAGTTGGTTAGTACTTCATGCACATAACGACCAGTTCCGTGTTGATTCTCACGGTCTGTACATACTTCTATGTTTTTTCTTGCTGTGCAGCCTTTCCTACATGGCATATTATAGTAATTTATGAATCAAACTCGTTGCATGTTGTTGGTATAAACCGGTGCCATATACTTGTGACCAAAAAGATCACATAGCTGCAAGTGCAACAGTGAGTACAGTTGCTCCCTTTTTTGGAACTGAAAATTATATTACCAAGTTGAAGTAACGGTGGGCCATATTTGGCGAGATCCTTTTTGAGTTCTACGAGTTGTGTTTGAATCCACATGAACGTGGTTTTAATTTCACAAAAACTATACAAAAACACAAAAGTTATAAGAAAAGTTTAATTTGATTCATAACTTGAACGAATAGAAAGTGTTTACAAATGGTCTTATTCATAGAAAAAATTAATCTTAAGTTTAATTCTAGTTAAGATAAGTTTTTGTATCTTAATTATAAAAAGAAATATAATCTAAATTTTATTAAAAAAAACATTTGGCACAAATGATGTAAGAAATATGAATAAATAAAATTCTAGACTAATCTAAATAAAATAAGAAATATCATTAGTTCAAAATAAAATAAAAAAAATAATAATTTTGTCTTATATTAGTTCTCATTCTATTAAGGATGACACGTCCCCAAGTTATCTAATCTAAAATCAAAAGCATAGAAAACTTGTTTACAAGCTTGGACTCAAGGGCTCAAGGGTTATGATACGCTAATCAATATTGTCATTTATGGATTAAAATTTAACAATCACAATATACTAGTAACAACATTATTTTGTAAGTTACTAATCTATTAGTACAATAATTAAACTCTATGCAGGTTTAAAGACTTTCAATTCTAGGATAATTACATACTCTATATTTATCAATATTCGTTAATCTTCAAATCACTTCCATTAATTTAATTTTATTATCTCTTTCCATTATCATTATCAATATCATTTATTTATCATCATCATTAATATCACACATCTCATATCAAGTCAGATTTGAAACCATGTATCCCATCTCAAATTATAAGCTATTCATCATGTCATAATAAGTTCTCTTTTAAAAATTTATTAGTAATTGCCTATGCTTAAAAGTACAAAAATATAATTTGGCGTGTAAATAACTTATAGGAGATTAATAAAAATAAAATAAAAATCAATAATCAAAGGAGACTAATATATCTACCAAGTGTTTAATAAATGTATTAAATTTCATTATTTATTACAAATATATCCATTTTTTAAAATATTAATTTAAAATCTTTTATATGTAATAAAAAGTATTCAAAAAATATATGAAAAAAGTAAAGGATTATGTTTTTATATGAAATGACAAAAAAGACAACTAAAGTAGAGAGAAAAAGAAATAATCGTGATAATTGAATAAATCTAACGGTTGAAATTATACAAATGTCAAATCAATAAGATATATTGTTGCATAGATTTCCTTGGTAAACTTAATACCACAATTTTAGAAATAATTTTGAAAAAAAATAAAATTTTGATGGTCTGGGCACCTGGGGAGCTAAGTTAAAAGAGCACGCACACGGGACTCCGTTCTCGTGCATCGGGGGAGGTTCGCATGCTCGGTCATGGAAACTTATTTTCCTAGATGGCCTCCAGTGGTTTTGTCTAGTTATACTCTGTTTCATAACCGTTGGTTTTCAAAATTTTGAAAATAGTTTCTCACAATATTTATATTCAATCGAAATCTCTAATAACATACAAACTCAACATTATAATCAATGTAAGATTTTGCAAAATATGGAACATGGTTTTGATTTACTATTCATCATCTTCTTTCGTAAGCATGTACATACACATATACATATATATAACATATAACAGTTAATGGTTTATGCTTTTAACTTTTAAAATGAACACCAAATCAACATCATAACATGCTTTACACACCATATATGTAAGCTATATGCATTAAGGTTGAACCCAACTCAATAAATTGAAGAAGAAATAAATGAAGAATAGTAAACGGTTAAATTCTTCAAAAAAAGTCAGAAACTTAATAGGATTAATCCACAACCTCTAACACCAAAATAATAATTAAAATAGGTTAAGAACAGGTTTAATTGAAGAATTGTAAGAGGCATTGCATTTATGATAACTATATAGGGACCTACCAAGCTTGGCTCTCATTATTGCTTCTTACGCAAAATGTATAAACTGTCACACCTCGGATCCGGGGACCCGAGGAGTAAGTGAGAATCAAGCATAATATGAAGAATATGATTAAAAGCATCAGAGCAACGCAGCAGCCACGCAATAAACCCACAAAACCTCCCCTCCTATATAAGGGGTTAAACCTGTCAATATATAGACCTATGACAGAACCTGTGACATTCTAATATATCCATAATCTCATGCTGCCAAATACTTATGCAGCGGATCCATATTTCGTATGCTAACACACACCAGGGTTAGCCATACATATCCAGAAGAGATAATATAAGTGTGTGCGAGGAATGAAAGTGATATCATCTACTTAATATTACATAAATTGGCCTTAAGACCATTACATTCCTAAAACCAAAATAAATTTACCTTTACTTACAATGTGTCTCTACAAATGTACATGAATCAAAAATAAATGAAATTACAACGCCTTGTCACAGTACATCCACAAAAAAAAAATACAAAGATAAGCTAGCCCCAGACTCTGGGAGGTCAACAAGTCCCTTAACTCCATGACACGCCTAGTCATCCTGCGTGGGTTTTGCAATGACATCTGTAGAGATGTGAGCACGGATGGCTTGTGCTCACGCTACTCACCATAATATAAATATGATGCAAGTGATGAACATGTATAATATGCCATGAACAATTACCAAAGAATAATTACAAAGAACAAGTAAATGAATCCAAGTTCACAACAACAACATACATGCACAATCCAGATTCTTACCTTCACACTTAATTAACATTTAATTCTTTCACACAATCATCGGGGATTGGCTACCTAATGAATCGTGCTCTAGGATCGCTGTCCAGGGCGACGATACGCCACAACGAATCGAGATACACAGCTTAATCATTCTTTAGTATCGCGGTTTAGGGCAACGATACGCCATAGTACATGGCTCATTTTGTAGGCTATTAACCTACTGGCATAAAAACCAACGCTGTGCAAGTTCCAAGACTTCAACCCGAGGGTATCTCAAGACCCTTCCTATTTTCCATACTCCACTATGCCCGGCCACATAAGCACATTATTCATTTCTTTTCCATTAATGAAAGTTCATTACATGAGACATCAAACAAGCCATACATCAACCGCATTGACTCAAATTTGCCCCAAAGGTGTATCGGGTAAGCTCATATCACTATGCCCATTTAACCACACATTTTTCATCTCGTCTAGTTCACTTTAAGCATGCAAAAATTCAGATTTGGTCAAGTGGTAAATCGCAGAAATTTCAGCATTTTTAGGTCTATTTTCGCTCGTTTCACGCCGCTACCACTACATACCAATGTTGCAACACACACCATTCGAACCAGGCAATTTCCACCTTCAATACATTATTTTACACATGATAAAATACTGCTTTAAAATAGGAGAAATGTGCAGAAATTTCAGATTTGCATACAAGTTTTTGGTGCTAATGTGAAAGTGCCCGAAAAGTGTAAATTGTGCATGCAACAACTAGCCAATTTCTATACCCATTTTCATAAGATTTCTAGGGTTAAATGAGCCTTCAAAACTATTTTCAAATCCCAGAAATTCCAGCATTTTTCCTTAAAGCCTAATGAGGTTAAATTCAAGGACAAAATAACATAGTGTCAAATATGCCAATCAACCATCTCCAAGCACTTCCATGCTTCCAAAACATTCTCCAACCACCATAAAGCATCAAGACAACTTCAAACCACCATAATTCATCTCAATAACCTTATACTAACCCAAAGCATGCAAACACATCATCCAACCCTAGGTTAGCCAATTTTGCATTCAACAAGTCTGTCACGCCCTAGACCCGAGGATCCGAGGAGTGAGTGATAAACATGCAAATTATGAATAACTGGTCTTTGCATCAGAGCATACACAAC
>JAVXUM010000001.1:27663256-27674883 GCA_035590655.1 Pouteria glomerata
ACTACCAAAAATTATACAAATAACAATTATATAGCATGAAAAATACCATTCAATCCATAAACTAACAGAAAATATATGATATATTAAGTTATATTTTAATTATTTACAGTTTGACCCTTAATTAAATTTTATTATATCAATTTTACCCTCAAATAAAGTTTAAAATATTATATTTTGACCCCGCCGTATCATTCCCGTATCCTAGTCGTATCCTGTGCAAAATTAAAAATAAAAAATCAGGATACTCCACGTGGCATATCCGATACGTATCCGTCCGTATCCTAACCGTATCTGCGTATCCGAGTATCCGATACGAGTGTGGCACCTAATTTGAAGTATCTGTGCTTCGTAGACAACCACTTATTAGAATGTTGGGATCTATTGCTCAAACCAAATCATACTAAACTATGAATCACAAAAATTCACATCAGGATCTGTTGCTCAAACCAAATTATACTAAACTATGAATCACAAAAATACATTTAGTAAGGAACATCATCTGTGAATCATTGTGCAAGTGCAGTCCAATATTGCTTTTTGCTAAACTGCAGCAGTAACTAATTGAAATATTTTCACGGAAAAAAGTCAATAGAAGGAAATGATTACCACTGTTGTCATAATTGTTAGACACTCAAACATTTACAACCACCTTTGAAACACAGATACGGATATGGGAGTGGATATGGATATGCGTACGGATACGAAATACGGCGAAGATACGACAAAAAAATAAAATAAAATATATATTTTATTTAAAATATTTTTAAAATTAGCATTAATATACTACCAAACATTATATAAATAACAATTATATAGCATGAAAAATACCATTCAATCCATAAACTAACAGAAAATATATTATGTATTAAGTTATATTTTAATTATTTACAGTTTGATCCTTGATTAAATTTTATTATATCAATTTTACCCTCGAATAAAGCTTGAAGTATTACATTTTGACCATCGCCGTATCCTTCCCGTATCCCAGCCGTATCCTAATCGCATCCTCTGCAAAATTAAAAATAGAAAATCAGGATACTCCACGTGGCGTATCCGATACGTATCCGGTCGTATTCTAGCTGTATTCGCATATCTGAGTATCCGATACGAGTATGGCGCCTAATTTGAAGTATACATGCTTCATAGGGTATAACAATGCTAACATCAGATTTTTGTTTAAGAAGAAAAAGCCATGTAACTCGAGTGCAATCATCAATTAAGGATACAAACCAACGAGCCCCATAAAAATTAGGTATAGTAGAAGGACCCCATATGTCACTATGAATCAAATGAAAAGGATGAGAACTTCTTTTATTGCTAATAGGAAAAAGGAAAAGATATGCGAGTATGTTTTGCCAATTCACAAATATCACAATGAAACTCAAAAATATCTAATTCTTTGAATACATGAGCAAAGGGGACTTTTAAAACCCTAAAAGATGGATGACCTAGGCGTAGGTGATACAACCAAATGGTATCTTTATTCGAGGAACTGAGAAAAGATAAAGACAAATTACTCCCAACTTTCTGAGATGATTCAAGGTGGTAAAGGCCGCTTCTTTCTTTAGCAAGTCCAATCCTCTTCCCCGAGCCCTGATCCTGAAAAACACAATTGGAAGGAAAAAAAGTAGCGTAACATTTAAGATCGTAGATAAGCTTTTAAATAAAAACAAGGCTGGCCGATAGTTTTGGTACATGGAGGACATCTTTAAGGATAAGGGTAGGTGTGATGTGTATATCTTCGAACCCTGCAACAGTTTCTAAAGAGCCATTGGCCACTACAATTTTTCTGTTACTTGGGCATGGAGTATAGGTGTGAAAGTGTTGAGATATGGTGGTCATATGGTCTGTGGCACCAGAGTCTATTATGCAAGAGTTGGCATAAGATTTGTCTGAGGCATTCATGCAAAAAGGAAATGAAGTTTTACCTGAGAAAGCCAAAGAGCAAACTCCATAAGACTTCCCAAGAGACTCCAACAAGCTTCTCAGCTTCTAAATTTTTGCACTGTTGAAACCCCTATTGTAGAATTTCTTTGTTTTGGGCTGCTCTGCCATGAGTACTTGAGACCTCTGTTGCCTTCCACGGTTCCCCACTCTCGGCTTGGTGGCTCACCATTCAGCTTCCAACATTTCTCTTTTGTGTGCCTCGGTTTCTTGCAATGGGTGCACCAGGGTTGTCCTTGTTCTCCTTCCACTGGTTTTCTTTACCCAGGTGTTTAGGCAGATCATTCTTTCCTTTTTCTTGATGATCTGTTTTTGTTACTAGAGCTGATCCATCCACGGTTTATGGTTCAAGCATAACACTTCTTTAGCTTTCTTCTGCTCGAATCAATGAAATTGTTTTTTCTAGAGACGGTGTGTCCTTCTTGCCAAGGATTTGAATCCTAACCTGATCGAACTCAAGATTCAATCCAGCCAAAAAATCATAGACATAGTCTTTTTTAAAGAAGCTCTTCAAGATGGCAGCATCCTCAGGGCATTTCATTTCGAAAACTCGGTAATGATCGGGTTCTTGTCATAGATTTTGCAGCAGGTTTGTATACTTTGTGATAGTTTTGTCTCCTTGCTTAGTGGCTGCAGTTTTGAACTTGATCTTGTACACTTAAGTTGCATCATAGGCCTTCGAATATGTGCGACGAATGAAGTCAAAAATTTCCTTTGCTGTAACCAAACACATGCACGTGTCGCAAATCATGGGGTCCATGGACTCCCATAGCCAGGACATTATCATGGAATCCTCCTCATCCCCTGCTGCAAATGTCGGGCCATCCTTTGTCAGTCCCATTCCAAGAAGGTGACTAAGCCTTCCTTTGCCCTTGAGGTATGTGCAGACCAATTGAGACTGTTAGAATATAGGGTTGATTGATTTGGATTGATTGATATGGTTTCCTTCTACGATTGATAGAGGATCAATATGGTTTTATTCATGTTTCCTATTTTGCTGTATTTCCTTTTCTTTTGTTTTCCATATTTGATGTAAGACATTGGTTATAAATAAGACGCAAGGGAGAAGAGAGGAACACAATTCAATCCTCTCTGTCTTTTATTTCTTTCAACTGAGACCATTTTAGGTAGTTCGTCCCATTGAACCTATAGGAGGCCCGAACATTCTGCAAGTCTCCAATTTTCTGAATAGAATTGGATTCTTTAGATGAGTTGGAATTGTTTAAGGTATGGGAGGTTGACATGGTGAAGGCAGGAAATTCACAGCAATTAAAGCTGCTCGAACAAGACTTAGAGAAGAAAAGTAAGGAAGAATGGCAGCAATGAAGGCTGGAACACGCAAGAAAAAAGAGCCCATAAAAAAAAAATCATAAATATGCAGCAATAAAGGCTGCGATGAAGGCTATGAACTGAAGAAAAATGTAGTAATGAAGGCTGCGATGAACAGAAGAAAAATGCAGCAATGAAGGTTGTTTGAAGAAGAAGAAATCCCAGAAAAAACCCTAAGGCTCTGATACCATGAAACGAAATATGAGATAAGAAAAGAATTCTGAATTTTTCTAATATGTGAATTGATAGTGCATGGCATTATATAGTTGATTACAAGAGAAAAAATGGGAAACTAAATTATTCCCAAATCTGGGAAACTATCTAATCAAATCCCTCAATTTACGGGATTTCAAACTAAATCTCCTAATCTATTTACAGCTCATCTACACCTCGACATTATCTCATTGAGACTGCTCTTTGCTTTCTCTTTTAGTGGCATGATAAGTATAAACTAGTGGTCGGTTGATAAAAATAAATATTAATCAAAGAAAAATATTAGTGTGAAATTTTTATTGCTAAGACTAATAATAATATAATATTTTTTTAATTTTAAAATTGATCGTTGAAAATAAAAGTCAAATTAACTACCTAGAGTGTGTTTGAATTTAAGTCTAATGTTTTAGTAAATTTTTGTTTTCAAGCGAATTTGATTTCTCTGCTCTTAGATTTTAAGAATATAAAAGCTATCAATTTTGAAAGAGTTATTTTCTACTTAAATTGCATCATTTATTTGGTTATTTGTTGCAATGTTAATATTTCATTTATCTTGTTCCTTTCTCCCTTTGAAATCAATGTTCATATACAAAGCTTTAATGGTTTATGTTGCCTGAATTCATTATTTAGATTTTATTCTTTAATGGGATTTTAGAAACATTATAGTTGTAGTTGATATTAAAATTATTTATTTATTTTTTCTTTTATAAGTATATTTGAAGTTAAAATTCTTATCAGGCTGTATATGATGCATTCCTCAGTTTCCGATGATGATGAAATAGACTACTCCATCAAACTGGAATTTTATGACCCAAATCTTGATGACAAAGATGAATTATGGGTTCAAAAACAAGGGAAAGGTCATTATTCCGATGCTGTACTTAGCTGCCTAGCTTGCTTCACCACCTTAAGTCTGGTGTGCCAAAGGTATGTAATTGGATATGTCAGTAGCTATAAATTTGGGTATTTTAGATTTATAATGAAGGACTTCATATATTCTTTTCTGTTGAGTATAGTTGCATTGGGAGCTTAACTTGTTTGATTGTTTTTTCACATTTCTTTAGGCTTAATTCTAAGTTATCAAATTTAGAGAGAGAATATAGAATTACGATTTAAATATTTGTTTAATTTTGAATGTAATTTCAATATGATTAAAATATAAGGAAAATTAGCTAGGTTATATGCAAGGACGATCATTTGTATGACATATAGTCTCAGATTGGGTAGGATGTTAAACATGGACTTGGAGTGAACAAGGAATTGAAGTTAGATTAAGTTTCACGGTGAAGCATTTCCCAGAAGGCTGGTTGCTGCCACTACATCATTTCAAAATGTGTTACCTTAAGGTCTTTCTAGGAGTACTTAAAATTACTATTATATTTTTTTGGGGGTATAGTCCATTTATGTTTCAATGTGAAACAATCAATCTAATGCGAGATTATGGGAAATGCTTCAAAGATTAACAAAGGATAATTTGGGAGATTAAAAAAAAAAAGTTGAAAGCATAAACACTATGCGATGGAAAAATTTGAAAAAGCATCTCTCTTGTTGCCTTTCATGCTGTCCCACATCGCTGTCCCACATCGCCCGCGCTGAGAGATTCTATTCTCCTTCCTGGGCACCCTTACCTCATAACTGCGGTTTTGGGCTGAGTTCTACCCATGGTTCTAACATCCCTAAAGAAGAGAAAAATATACAAGTGACCTTACATCTCACTTTCAATTGAAGGAACAGGTGGCACTAGAGTTTGTCTTTTAGGACACTGGTTTATACAAATCATTCCAGCAGCTGATGGCTATCTAGTATATTCTCTCTTTTTGGTTTTCAATTTCTACAAATGCCATATCCTTCATTATATGGCCCTTAGTTATTGCTTTTTCGTAAGTGTTCCAAGTGACCAAATGGAGAGATATCTAATGGACCTTTTGTAAATTGGTGTTTAAGGCATTTTTTTTTTTTTTTTATTTTACGTTTCAAGTAAGTGAAAGTGAGAAAGTTCCAATTGCTTTTATACAGCTACCAGTTTTTTCTCAAGTGATTCAGTTATGTACTTCTCCCAAGTGAGACTTTCATTATGCAGAACTATCAGCCTGTTTGAAATTTGATAACTGCTTTGCTTCCAAAGAAGATATCTTGTTGGCTAATAATAGTTTGGGGATTCGTGATGTGTTGCCTAATTTCCATTCTTCTATTTTTCAGTTTGCCCACAAACACACTGGGCATGTAGATGTATGGTGTATACCGTTTAATCATGTGGTTTGATATTTGGTGAGACGCATACATTTTTGGGGTCATCTGTATAATAATTTTGGCATAAACAAACCTTGTTAGGAGCATTCCTGTGTAGGTAACAGCTCTTCTTTAATCCTCCTGAACATGTTTCAGTTACACCCACTTGATGCTTCTAGGATTGTATTAGTCAAACCCTAAAGGTCTCCTTTTCCTTTTTCAACTGTGTTTTACAGAACATATTATAATTGTCTATTCAGTCCTGGGTCTCCAAAAATAGAGTAGGTCAACTTGGCTGTTTAACAGCCCAACTTGAAAATAGTTGAACCAGCCCCATACATGATATACTTATATTCCATAAATGTCCTGTGGGTTACACTCACAAACCGTGATCCCACATCTTATTTTCTTTTTATTTTGTTAGTGTAGGTCTTATTACTGATTATTGTATAGTGAAAGTGTCAAAGACTTTTTGTTGTTCATATGTGACATGTTGATTTAGGTCATGATCCATCCCCCGCAAAAATCTTACACAGGAAAAGGAAAAGGAAAAGGAATCAAGTTGATTTAATAACACAGTGGAAGGTGCGACAGAACTGGAATGGTGATTCTAACCACCATCGCCACAATCTGTTGCTGCTTGTATTAACTATTTCCTGCCATTGCTGCCAATATAAACTGCCCCCGTGCTGGCACCTGTAAGCAGTGGTGGATCCAGAAAATTGGATCAGTGTAGGCTTAGATCACTAGTGAAATTTTAAATTTCAAGTAAATACATAAAAATATAATAAAATAAAAAAATACTATACATTAATATCAAATATTTCTTACATAAAATACAAGAATAAGTTATTTTTACTCTTTGCCCAAAAAAAATATGAACATATTTTGTTTCAGTTTTTATTAGATATAAAAGAAAAAAAAAATTCGGGAAAAATGAACATATTTTGCTTCAATTCTTATTAAATATGGAAGAGGAAAATAAAAAATTTGGTGGGTAAGAGAGGCACGGCTTCGGTTTTTATTAAATACAAATAAAAAAAGAGGAAAATAGAAAGTTCGGTGGGCAAAAGGCTCCAACTTCCAACCTCAACATAGTGTAAACTCTTGAGACCAACACATTAGCCAACTGGACAAACACTATACACTGAATGCAAGTTCTAAAATTATTCTAATTAATTAAAATTCAGTGTAGGCCTTCGCCTACACTTGGCTAAACGTGGATCCGCCTCTGCCTGTAAGTTAGCCTCCACATTGTCATAGGCAACACCTTTGAAAGGGTGTTTTGAGTGGCACTAAAATCTGAAGAGAAAACTAAACCAATCGGTCCAGTGTTTGGATTAATTTAGTTTACTTTTTCTCTATGCCTTCCCTTTTATGGTTCAGATTATTAGTAATTTCCTATTGCTGAATGCATCCATAATCTTACATGGAGTTGGTTTAAAGATACAATGTTGTCGGATTGAATTTATTTAATTTATGAGGCTTTAGGTTGGACGGCCTTTTTTATTTATTTATTTATTTTATATATATAGTACTTAGATTTGCTAGACATGGGTTGGAATTTTGGTCCATTAGTTGTAATACAAGTCAAAGTTATGATTTTGGATCTTGTATGTGTTCATGTTTGGTCTTAACATATTCTAGTTAGTCAAAAAATTCTCGTCTTCATGAGTTGTAGTTAAGCATGAATACAAACACGAGACTTGGGTACACACTGTCATTGAAACAACAATTTTTGAAGAACTTGAAAGACGACATAATTGAGTTACAGTAATAAATATATATTCCTAATTTAAAATGCGTAACTAGTAGATATTGTTTTTCATGTTCTGCGTATTGGAAAAATAATGTGAATGTAACAAAATCCTAATAAATTTAGAGAACTTGGACATTTAGAATTTTTAAATGTTCTGGAAATAGCCTCTCTGCGAGCAGAGAGAATGCTGCTTACATGTACTGGTTATTGCAATACAGGAACCTTGCACACTCGGCTGCCTTTAAAGTAAGAGACATTAATTTGTATTAATTTACATTCCTCAAATTGACAATATATTCCATGTGTCTAATAACTGGGGCATTTCTTTAAGTGTTCATTCTCGGTTGGTTGTTTTGATCTGCATGAAAAAATTTCATAAGCTTTGATTAGCATGAAATAATATTTCATAAGCTTTGATTAGGATGAAAAATATTTCACAAGTGACACAAATAGTTCCTTGGTCATTTCCAATGTGTGTCCAACACGGTATCCTTGTTTAAGTGTTGGTGCTTATTTGATTGTAGCCTTAATAGATTGAAAAAGTCTTAATAGTTTACCCAATAGTATTCAATTTAATGGTGTGGATACTGTTGAAATTTGAGATTGTATGTGTTTGAATTTGCATAATCATTGAATTTGTGTGACTTTTTATTCTTGCTCTGTTTTGATAAAATTTTTTGCAGAGAGTCACCAAAAAAAAAAAAATATTTGCACAAAGATGGTAGTGAAAGAACCTTTGGGGAATTTGACCCTTCGACATTTTCTTATTGGTGTACTCCAAATGTGAAGAGAGGTGATTCACCGCAAAACTAATGCCTACTAGTTAAAACTTGATACATATCTGTCAATTCCGGTGCATAAATGTTTTTTCTGGTTATATAGCTGTATTAGCACAACATATTGGGTGTATGTTCTCTTTTTGGGTCCGGCTGACTGGCCGTAAGGTTCTTGTAGGCATGAAAAATATGTGACCCAGTACAGAGCAGTTTTTGTGGTCAACTGCAAGATCAAGAGCGATGAAGCGTCATCAGAGGTAAGAAGCGGTCTAAAACAGAAAAGGGGCAAGAAAGGGAAAGAATCTGGTGAGAGCCCTATTGGCAGTGAATCATTTAAACCAGTGTGCTGCTCAGTTTGTTGGACAGAAGTTGGAGTAATTGACGAAGAGGAGGTCTATCATTTTTTCAATGTTCTTCCAAGTGAGTGCTGATTTCTTTTCTCAATTGGTCAAAACAAAAAGCATGACCTGTATGGTTGGAATGATCGATGCTCCATTTTTTTTTTTTTTTAGTTTTTTTGGTGAATGAATATTTCGTTATAGACCTTTAAAAAAAAATATTTCATTATAAAGGATATTTGCAAGTATATCACTATCCTACATTTCTATGCAGAATTCAATTCACCTCACCTCAGCAGCTTGACAGTGCTGCTTTGGTTTTGACATAGATTAATAATCTCATGTTCAGCAGTGGTGGTTCGATGGGGCCGCCTTGTCGTCGCGTAGCCTGAAAACTCATCGACGAGTTTGGTCCAATCTACTATTTTTGTTAAAATAGATGGGCGTGCAATTGCTTAAATAGATGGGTGCGCATGCACGATGCACGTGATTATTATCATTCAAATGGTAAGGGAAGTACCAAAGGAAATGGAAAAAGTTGTCAATTAAAAAATTACTTGAGAAATTAATCATACATGGTTTGGTTGTAGATGGTTATGAGTAGTTAAAAAGGGTATTGATGGGAGAAAAGAAATAGTTTTTTTTAAATTTTGGGTAGTGCCAAATTTAGTCAAAAAATTTTAACTTTACTTAAGTTTTTTCAATTTTCTCCAAATCAAAAATCTCTGAATCTCTCTATATGTTTTTTTAACCTTTATCATTTTTTTTTTTAATTTTCTCTAACTTTCTTTAATTTATTTCACGCTTTTAGAGAAGTATATCAAACACCCCACAATTTAAAGTTTGCTTACCTTTTTGTATTTTTCTTTTGGGCCAAAATTTGCCACTTCAAACCGGCTAAATCAAATTTAGGGATTCTAGAACCACCTGGATATTGGCTTATTAGAGTAGCAAAGTGACAAAAATTTAACGGAACTAACCCGATAGGCATTCCCAGCCCACCCAAAGCCTGCCATTCCAAGCCTGGCAACAAACTCTTGACTGGCCTGAGCATATTGTTCAGGAAGCCAGCCAGTAAGGCCCAACTTTCGGTACCAATTTGTGCTAGGTTGGTTTTGATTTTTTGCTCTGCCGTTATTTTAATAAAAATAATATAGACAATACTGTTCAAATAAACATATTTGTTAAAATACTGTAAATGAAAATGCATTTTCATAATGCATTTTCATTGTCAACTAAAAAAGCATTATCAAATTGTGTTTTCTTCCCTATATTTTAGATCTCGCATTTTTTATATTGCGGTTTATCCTTTTGTGTAATAAAATTTATAGTTATGTATATCTATTATTCCCTTCTATTTCTTTCTTCTTTCTTTGTTATCCTTGTGTAGAATGTATTATGATAATAAAATTTATACTTGTATATCTGTTATTCCTTCATATCATCTTATTTTTTGTAATAAAATTTAAATTTAGGGTGGGTATGTGCATCTGTTATTCTCTCTCCTATCCTCTTTTTCTTTGTAATAAAATTTATATTTCATATGCATATATCTTATTTATTATTCTAATCTTCTTCTCTTCTCTTCAATCTTAAAATTTTTTTAGTATATCACTTTAATTTTTAGTATGACACATAAATTGTATAGATATACTAAAAAATTTAAGAAGATCTATTATTAGTATAATAGGTATATCTCTTTAAATTTTAGCATGACAAAGAAATTGAAGAGATGTAATAAAAATTTTAAGAAAATTTATTATTCTCATCAACGCAATAAGTATTTTAATATAAAAATATAAGGAGATTTATTCTTATTTAAAAAAATAGATAAGAATAAATGTTGGTACAAAAATTATTTGGACACGTGGCACTTCACGAGTATTGGTTTGCAGGGCAAGTAGGTTATCAATCTAATGTGTCTCTGACCACAATAACTAGACTTCACGAGTAATTGAGATACAGAGTAATAAATCTGGTTTATTTATTACACTTTAGTTCATTTATGATTACACATTTTGTTTAGTCCCAAATAATATTGCATAATCTGATTTTTGCTTCATCACTTTAAATGTTATATGATGGGCATTAAATGCAAAATAAGTTGCCACATAAGTCAAGCAGTTCAAATGAAAAGGTAATGATTTCTCAAGCTATTTTATATTATTTTGTTGACATTGGCCATACTATAAATAAAACACTTAGTCACAAATTTAGGTATGCTCACTATTGTCCACTAATTCGCTATTGAATTTTCTCTTATATTTTTACAAACTTTTATTAACGTAAGTATCAAAGGGATTGTGATCGGGTATCCTTCTCGGCCCTTTCTTCTAACTTACATTTCTTTGCAGGCTTGATTTTACTTGTTTTCTGTGGACGTGGTGAGCACGTTTGGCAGAATTTTTTTATTACTGAACATTTGGCACCCACCATGGGGCTCATTTTCTTTGTTCCTCACATCTCTACACTTTCTTAACGTTTGTTCTTAGTTTACTTTTGAAAAGATGACTTCTGGCGAGAATACAATTGGTGATGGAAAAGGGTTGGGTCGGCCCGCGACCCGGCCCGACCCTAAATTGACCCGACTCCGACCCTGGCCCGACCCGTCCGGACGCTGACCCTAGCCCGACCCTAAACATCTGGGTCAGGGCTTGGGTCAGAGGTGACTCGACCCGATTCGGCCTGGCCGACCCGACCCGAATGACCTTTTTTTTTTTTTGGCTTCCTTCTTGGTTTCCTTCCTTCCTGGCTGTGCAGTGCAGGCAGGTGCAGCCTTTTGCTGGTTTTTTAATTTTTTTTTTTTTTTTTTATCGTTTGCTTTTTTTTTCTTTATTAATTTTTTTTTTTTACCATTGGAAGCTTTTGCCTTGCCCGTTGCTCTCCGCCAGACCGCCAGACCCAGAACGGTCTGATTTGTTTTATTTAATTACAAAATTTACCCCAAAAAAATTACAAAACCCCCCCAACCTTCAACTATAAATACCTCACAAATTTATTCATTTCAACTTACAAAAAATCACAACCTTCAACAAAATT
>JAVXUM010000001.1:27674983-27688199 GCA_035590655.1 Pouteria glomerata
GTCGTTTTATTTTGTGGGTCCACTGTGTGATCGATGTGTGATCGATGCGTTAGTTCTAATCCGATGACTCGGGTTAGATGATATGCATATTTTACACTCACTCCCTGGGTCTCCGGATCTGAGGCGTGACAAAACCCCTCCCCGAGCAAGTTCAGGTCACGAAATTACCTGAGGATGCCCCAAAGATCGATGATGTAGGGGGAAATCTAAAGAAGAAGGTTGCTAAAAGACTAGAGAAGATCCAAATAGATCCAGCCGATGATAAAAGATTTTTTTTTATTGAATCTGATTTGAGACCCGAGGAAAGGCTAGAGTTGGTGGAGATGCTATAAAAAATGTAGGCACCTTTGTTGGACCCTACAAGAAATATCAAGTATTTCTCCTGAAGGCATGTGCCATAAGTTAAATGTGATGCCAGGGGTAAGGCCTATGGTTCAAAAGGCAAAGAGATCTGTTCTGCAACATGCTGAGACAGTGATTGAGGAGGTTAACAGGCTACTTGAGGCTGAAGCTATCAGGGATGTTTCATACCCTAATGGCTAGCCAATACAGTAGTCGTGAAGAAGAAGAACAGAAAGTGGGGGGGTCTATGTTGACTACACAGATTTGAACAAGGCATGCCTTAAAGATCCATTTCTACTGTCTAAAATTGGCCAACTAGTGGATTTGACATTAGAAAGTTAGAGAATGTCTTTCCTTGATGCCTATAGGGGATACCACTGGATCCCAATGCACGGCTTAGATGAAGAGAAAACATCATTCATCACTCCCAATGGGATCTTTTGTTATAAGGCTATGCTGTTTAGCCTGAAGAATGTTGGAGCTACTTATCAACGGCTTGTAACTACATGGATGTTTATATTGATGATATGGTTGTGAAGTGTAAGGAGTTAGAAACCTTTGTTGGACATTTGCAACAAATGTTCAACACACTTAATAAGTATGGATTGAAACTGAATGTTACCAAATGCGCCTTTGGGGTGAGTTCTAGAAAGTTTCTGGGGCATCTGGTCTCTAGGCGTGGAATAGAGGCAGATCCTGACCAAATCAGGGCTATTCAAGCAGTGGCCTGCCTCGTACTAAAAAAGAGGTTCAAAAGCTCATAGGAATGGTTGTAGCACTCAATAGATTTATCAGAAGTATCATATAAATGGCAACTATTCTTTAAGCTTTTGAAGGGAGCAAACAAAATTATCTGGGATGAAGAGGCTGACCAAGCATTGGTAAAGTTGAAAGAGAATTTGACAACTGCTCCAATCTTATCAACACCACAACCTGGAGACGTGTTATAATTTTATCTGGCAGTTTTAGGTTATGCAGTTAGTGCAATGTTAATAAAGGTGGATGATGGGAAGTAAAAACTAATTTACCATGCAAGTAAGACTTTATAGGGGGCAGAGACCAGATATCTTTTCCTAGAAAACTTTACTTTGGCATTAGTAATGACATCAAGGAAGTTGGCTTACTATTTCTATACTCACACAATTCAAGTTGTTATTGATCAACCAATAAGTCAACTGTTGAAAAGGATTGACATAAGGTTTGTGCCAAGAACAACAATAAAGGCACAAGTACTTGCAAACTTCATTGCAGAGTTCACCATACCTATTCCTGACCAGGTGCACGAAGTGTGACAGTTAGAAATTAATTTAGAAGCAGATAATAAAGAGATGACTCAACCTTCACAGCAGATCGAGGTAGCTGGGTCTTCAACCAAAAAGGAGGGCAGGAGTAAGAGTAGTTTTGACTACCCCTGAAGGGGTAACTATAGAATATGCAATAAAACTTAGATTTCAGGTAATAAATAATGAAGTAGAATATGAAGCTCTATTGGCTAGTCTTGAAATCGCTCTACGCATGTTTGCACAGAACCTTATCATCAAGACTAACTCCCAATTGGTGATGAATCAACAAAGAGGGGATTATGCTGCTCAAAATCAATGAATGGCTGAGTGTTTGGATCTTTCTAGAGAAAAGTTAAAGGGATTCAATGTTATTGGGATCGAGTTTGTTGAGAGATCATAACACCCATGCTGATACCCCTGCAACGTTGGCTTTAGCCCTGAGCACAAGATTTATTGATACAGTTTTCCTTGAGGTGATAGAAAGGCCAAGCATCTCAAAGACTAAGATCGTAGCTTACACTGAATTGGGCCTATCTTAGATTGATCCAATTATCTCTTACTTGAAAGATGGGACTCTCCCCGAGGACAAGATTGAAGCAAAGAAAATTAGGATAAAAGCTACTATATTTTGGCTGTCTCTCGACTAAAAGCTCTATAAGAAGTCCTTCATGAGCCCCTACCTCATTTTTGTCCATCCTGATAAGGTATAAGATTTTTTTTTATGAGATACATGAAGGAGTATATGGGCACACACTGGGGGCATGTCTTTGGCTCATGGCAATCACTCAAGGTTATTGGTGGCCAAAAATGGGGAGAGATGCATACGCCTATGTACAAAAGTGTAAGAAATGTCAGATGTTTACCCAAATTGCTCACCAACCTGCTTAGGAGCTAAGTTAACTCACCAGCCCTTGGCCAATTGCTCAATGGGGACTTGATATAGTTAGGCCCCTTCCTACTGCTACTGGAAGCAGGAAGTGGTTAGTGGTCGGCATAGCTTACTTCACTAAATAGGTAGAGGTAGAACCATTAGTACAAATCAAAGATGCAGATACCAGACGTTTTGTATGGTAGAACATCATCACAAGGTATGGTATCCCTAGGACACTTATTTCTGACAGTGAAAAGCATTTTGATAGCAATCCATTTAGGGAATATTGCTCTAGATATAGGATCGAGAATATATACTCCTCACCAGCATACTCCCAGAGCAATGGGCAGGTTGAGGCTTCAAACAAAGTCATTTTCAACGGAATAAAGAAGAAGTTAGAAACAGGCAAAGGAAAATGGGTAGATGAACTTCTATTAGTGCTATGGATTTACAGAACAACTCTAAGAAGATCAACAGGGGAGTTCTCATTCTTGCTTGCGTATGGCATGAAAGCTGTGATTCCATTGGAAGTGGGCATGCCGATCATACGGACTTAGGCATTTGGCCAAGGGGAGAATGGTCAAGCTATGAGGATGAGTCTGGATTTAATTGAGGAAAGAAGAGAGCTAGTTGCACTAAGGCTGGCAAACTATCAACAAGAGATGAAGAAAAAGTTCAACTGGGGGAGTCAGGTCAGGGAATTCAAGGTAGGGCACTTCGTGCTAAGGAAGCTGTTCAGAGTAAGGAAAGATTCTACAAAAGAAAAACGCGGCACCAACTGGGAGGGTTCATTCTGTGTTACAGAAATGCTTGGCAATGGGACTTATCGATTGTCTGACCAGGAGGGTAAACTAGTCAAGAGGCCTTGGAACACTGCTCATTTGAAGCCTTTTTATACGGAAGTGTATGATTTAACTCATTTCTTAATAAAATATTTTGTGGGCAAGTGTTGTAAAGGGAACAAAAGGCCAAAAAAGAATATCTCATTAGTTTTTCTAGTGTTGACAAACAAAAGGAATGTCTTACTGGTTTTTTTAGTGTTGACGAACAGAAGGAATGCCACACTGGTTTCCCCAGTGTTGACTAATAGAAGGAGTGTCACACTCATTTTTCCAGTGTTGATTCACAAAAGGAACGTCTCACTGGGTTTTTCTCAGTGCAGACTCACAAAAGGAATGTCACACTAGTTTTTCCAGTGTTGATTCACAAAAGGAATGTCTTACTGAGTTTTCCTCAGTGTAGAGTCACAAAAAGGAATGTCTCATTGGGTTCCTCCAATGTTGTTTTAAAAGAAATAGTCATACGAAATTTCTTCAATTGCCGTTTAAGAAAAGCGAAAATTCCCCGTGTGTTCGGCATATGGAAGGATGAGAGCTTTGTTCAAATAGAAAGTTGCTTTAACTAAAAGAATTTGCAAGTCTAAACCATCTTGACCACAATTCACATGGTCGGTGACTTGAAATATGAAAGGAAAATAAGCATTTGCTGATAAGTACTTTAAGGTAATGACCAAAGAAACTTTAGTGATACAACAACTAAGTTATAACTAAATTAAGCTAATTGGGAGTTTGGTTATATCATTAAGCTAATTATAATTTTTCTAGTAAAAATTTATTTTGAGTAGGTGATTGACGTTATTTTGAAAATGTTTGGGAATTTCTTTTAAGGCCTTCTCTACATGAGATCTTGCTAAAAGACTTGCAAAGGATTCTCTCATGAAGGAAGAAGTCTTAGTAAAGCTTAAAAGTAGCAAGGTTAAAAAAGAAATGCAATTGAACAAGTTTGTAGTGCTTGACAACTGAGAGAATCACTTTACATCATACAAGAGTAAACTGTAGCAGCCCGGGACCATACCGCCAGCACGATATTGTCCGCTTCTAGGATCCACGCTCACGTGGACGGCACACGGCACCCGGGCGCCATAGCCACCCGACCCGTCACGGTTTTGGTTTGGCGAGGGCAACCCCGGTGCCATCTGAAAACGCGTCGCACTAGGGAGAGGTTTCCCCACTCTTATTAGGCATGGTTCGTTCACCTCCCCAACCGATGTGGGATCGTCACAATCCATCCTCCTTTAGGGCCCAGCGTCCTCGCTGGCACACCGATTCGGCACTGGCTCTAATACCATTGTAGCAGCCTAGGACCCATACCGCCAGCACGATATTGTCCGCTTCCGGGATCCACGCTCACGTGAATGACACACAGCACCCGGGCGCCGCAGCCACCCGACCCGTCACGGTTTTGGTTTGGCGAGGGCAACCCTGGTGCCCCCCCAAAACGCGTCGCACTAGGGAGAGCTTTCCCCACCCTTATTAGGTGTGGTTCGTTCTCCTCCCCAACCGATGTGGGATCGTCACATAAACCTTTTATAGGAAAGTAAGTTTTCGTTATAGAGAGTATTTCTAAGTTACACATATGAGAGCAATGACTATGAAGTTTAACAAAAGTTGTTAACGAGAGGAGTCAGGGTCTTCTACAATGACTCTGTCAACAATTTTCATGATAAGTTCCTCGCCCGCCCCAATGAATGCCTCCTTGGCAAAGGCAGCAATGAGCTCTTCAATAGTCACCAAATAGGTATCACTGTGGAAGTCAAATTACCTGTTGTAAGAATATCAATCACACATTACAAACACAATATAAACAAAAAAAGGAAGAAAATAAATGAAGAGAATATCCATCAAAGATCGAAAGATTATTTTACACTTAAGAGTAATTTTGTTACAAAGTATGGAAAATTAAGAAGAAAAAACAGAAGGAAAAACTCTTAAGCCTCACTCCTCGGAGTTTTGCCCCATGCTACCCTAAGGTAAGGAAGAGGGTGCCCTTGTTGATTCCATCATACTAGAAAGCGTTTCTTGATCATTAGATTGGGCAGAGGTGGAGGCAGTCTTAGGATTATTCGTTCCAACCACATTGCTTCTTGCCTCTTCGTTTCTTGTAGAAGTTTCCCTTCTGATTGATTCCCGTAGAGAAGCACACTCTGGCCTCTCAAAACTAAATGAGGGAATGGTGCCGTTTGGATTGGGGAATGGAACATTCCTGAAAGTCTAAGAGGGGGTGTCAACTTAAGTCTTCACATTGCTACCTCCCAACCTTCTAGGAAGTTCTCATTTATTGCTTCCTCCATCTACCCGATGAAGTCCAAATACTAGGCATTAAACTCCTTGATAAATCTTTCTTTAGAAGCCTTTAAAGCAAATTCCTTCCCTTCCAAGACTTCTAATTTACTCCTTAGCTCGTGCCTCAAGTTGGAAGCTTCGTCGAACAAATTGGAGTACTCCATTTGAGGATTTGTCAACTTGGTAGCCACTCTCTCCTGCTCAAACTTAGTTGCATCAAGTGGGTTTGATTTATTTGTTAGTTCTTCATCCTTGGCAGCTAAATCCTTTTCCATTTCCCCGATCCTTAATCTCACAGCCTCTAAGTCCTTTTCCGTTTTCTTCTTCTTTTTTTCTAAAGCTCAAATGTTGGCCTTGAGATCATGGATCTGGTCATCTTCAAGGCCAACCTTATGATGAAGAGCCTTGGATCTGGCCATAACCTCCATCGAGTACAAAGTTGACTGCAACAGAGAAAAAGTGAATCAACAAGTTAGAGTTATATAAAATGAAAGTTCTGTTAAAAGGAAAAATGTGAGAAACACTTACTACAATCAAACTCGTCATCATTTTATGATAAAGATGTTTAAGCCGGTTCTTCTAAGTGTCTTGGCGATCTCGAGGAGTGAAAATACCATCAAGAAACTCCTCGGGATGATTAAGAGCAAAGTCCATGATTGTGAAGGGACACCCAAAAAGAAACTCTGAACTCTTGACCTTGATCTTTGGAGTAACTGAAGAGGCGTTAATGATTGGATTTGGGGGGAGATGGTCTAGATAGGGACATATGCTGAGCTATCCCTTTGAGAAGATAAAGGACCAATTTCTCAAGGAGGCACTGCTTGGGAGGGGTCTTTTGATTATTTGGTGGTGGAGGAAGATTCTGAAAGTAGGCCTTGCTCCTCGGTCGACCCTTTGCTTCTTTTTGGCTTGGGGCTCTTCTTCTCTAGACTTTTTTTCTTACTCGGGTAGAGTTCTTGCAGGAGCCTCTTTTTCCTCAACCCTCTTTCTGGCAGTCTTCTTTTTATTCCTCTTGATATTCTCAAGAGCAACCTTTCTTATATTTTGTTTGGGGGCCATATCTTCAACAAGATCAGAAAAGAAAGACTTAAAAATTTCGTCTTCTTCAGCTTCTTCTGAAACTTGCTTAGAAAGCGAAACTGCAACCATTGTCATCAATGCCAATGCGTAGGAAATAAGTGGCTCTTCAACAGCAAGGGCAATACTAAGAGCTGGACGCCATATACCAGATGATGTTTGTGGTAGTAGTCCCACTTTTATTCATTTGACCAGCTAAACCATTGATAAAGGATATCAGTGGCTTCCCCAATTGCAAAACCTTGCAGGGGAGAAACCAAAAAGTTGTAAGGTGGCACAAAATTGAAAAATATTGGTGCTTACCTCGCAAATGGAAAGGTATCTAGGCTGCCAAGGAATTTGACGACTTCCTGTATATGATTATGGTCGACAAGTGTTCCCTTGGCCCAAGTATTCTTTTCTCATTCGTCTGCACAATAGAGACATGAATTAGAAGACTACAAATGAAAATTTAAAAGCAAATACTTCAACTAAGATGTTAAAGATATTTAACTTGACCCAAATGATTGTGCTGTGATTTAAGGAAAGGGGTCTTCCTTGAGGCTGTACATCCACTTCCTCGAGACAACATAGAAATCATCTTCAATTCCTTTGATGTTGTTTAAGAGCATGTGGACAAGGGTTTTGTTAGCTTTAGGTACTACAGGAAATATGGGTATAGGTGAGGAAAATTTTCCTCGCTAAAAACTATGGACAAGGAAAAATATTCCTCGCCTATTTCCTTGTCTATGCTCGGTCGCTTATACTTTTTACCAAGAAAATTATAATTTCCTCGCTTATAATACATCTTTTCGCAAGGAACTTTAATTTCCTTACCTATAGTGACCTTTTAGCAATGAAACAATATTGTCGCCGATTATGACTTTTAGCAAGGAAATTTAATTTCCTCGCCTATATTAACCTTTAGCAAGGAAACAATATTGTCGCCAATTATTACATTTAGCGAGGAAATAAAATTTTCTCGCGCATATTGGACTATAACGAGGAAAAAATATTGTGGCCAATTATGACTTTTAGTGAGGAAAATTTATTTCCTCGCTTATAATAACCATTAGCGAGAAAGTTAAATTATTTCCTCACCTAAAATTTCATACCCATTTTCCCTCTCCCTCCAAATTGAATGATGCCATATTTTATTTACTATAGACGAGGAAGTTAAATTATTGTCGCTAAATAATGCTTTTAGCGAGGAAAATATCTCCTCGCCTATTACTGACATTTGGCAAGGAAATAATTTTCTCACCTAAACCTCCATAGCCATTTTCCCTCTCCCTTCAAATCAAATGGCACCATATTTTATTTACTATAAGCGAGGAAGTTAAATTATTGTCGCTAAATAATACTTTTAGCGAGGAAAATATCTCCTCGCCTATTATTGACATTTAGCGAGGAAATAGTTTGCTGGCCTAAACCTCTGTACGATATTCCTTCTCCCTCCAAATCGAATGGCGCCGTGTTTTATTTACTATAGGCCAAGAAGTTAAATTATTGTCGTCAAATAATGCTTTTAGAGAGGAAAATATTCCTCGCTAAAAGTGACAGAATATTTAGCAAGGAATTCAAATTTTCCTCGCTAAAAATTGTTATTAGCGAGGAAAATTACTTCCTCGCAAAAACTTTCCCACCTATAATTTGCTCTCTTGTAGTGAGGTACCATTTGTCTTCGCTCTTCCTGACCTTTTGAATATTATAACAATACAAAAGATCTCAGTCAGAGAGGTGGAACCCATAACGGCAGTTAATTTCATCTACTCTATTCACTATTTTATAATAATTGTGTAACATTCTTATGGGAGAGATTGAGTTTAAGAATCATTTTGCGAAGAAAGGAGGAAACCGAGAACTTAAGCCCACCTTTGGTTATAGCAACTCAAGGAAAAACCCCGACTTCATGTTCTAAATCCTTGGCAAGCCTAATGTCGACATTTTCAGGGATGTTGAACCTTTGTTTGAAGGCTTTGATTCCTTTTTTTTTTTTTTTTTATTTCGTCAGCTAGTTTACTCGTCTTTTTTAAATGAGAAGAAATTTTCACAAAGTAAAGAAAAGGAAAAGACAAGAATGAACTCACCAAGCAAAAGGAGAGAATGAAGTGTTACAAAGAAAGAGAGCTTAGATTGCTAGAAGAATTAAAGGTTAGGAGTTGTAGAAAAGTGTTGGTGATGGCAGGCCCGACAAATATATATGTTTGTGTATGTAAGTCTAAGGAAGAAGAAAAAAGAGACAAGGCGGCAAAACTTTTATTTAATATGTAAGTTTGAAATGACGTTGATAAGTCGCCAATATCCGTCTTTTAGGGTTTTGAGGAGCGAAAGCCTGCTTTCGAACGTGAGAAGGTGAGGCGTCGTTTATAAATCTTCGAAAGAAGGAAAGAATCAACCAATTCAAGAGCTACACGTCAAAAGCCAAAACAACAGCAAAATATGGAAAGATTTCTTGAACGAAAGTGAATCTTTTTTTTTTTGTCTTTACTACTCTACTCAAGTAATAACTTACCCTACCAGAGTAGGGGCATAATGTTATTACAAAAATTATTTGGACACGTGGCGCTTCATGAGTATGATTTGTCAAGCAGGAAGGTTATCAATCTAACGTGTCCCTGACCATAGTAACTGGAGCCCACGAGTAATTAGGACATAAAGTAATAAATCTGCTTTATTTATTACATTCTAGTTCATTTATGACTACACATTTTGTTTAGTTAGTCTCTCATCATACAAATGACAAACTGATGTGACATTTGGACATCTCTAAGTCCTAAATAATATTGCATAATCTAATTTTCGTCTTATTACATTAAATGTTACGTGATGGGTATTAAATGCAAAACAAGTTGCCACACAAGTCAAGCAATCCAAATAGGAAGGCAATGTTTTCCCAAGCTATTTTTATATTATTTTATTGACATTGGCCATATATAGACATTGGCTATACTATATATAGAACACTTAGTCACAAATTCAGATACGCTCACTATTGTCTACTAATTCGCTATTGAATTCTCTCTGTTATGTTTACAAACTTTTATTGACTTAAGTATCGGAGAGATTGTGGTTGAGGACCTTCCTCAACCATTTCTTTTGACTTGCATTTCATTGCAGGTTTGATTTCACTTGCTTTTCGTGGACGTGATGAGCACGTTTGGCAAAATTTTTTATTGTCGAACAATAAATATAAAAATAATAGATACAAAAAAAAAAAAAAAAAAATCATATGTGCTTAAGGGAAAGGGAAAGAATGAGAAATATAAGAATAGACAGAAATCAAAATACACAGAAAACATAATATGAAAGTGCGTTTTTAGGCTTAATGTAAATACATTTCCGGATAGTGATTTCTATGTTATTTTATTATTACAACGTTAAGACAAAAAAAATTCCTGTTAGTTGACTTCTGGTTGATTATTGTAACTCTAACTCGGTTTTTTTATTTTTGCTTGGAGTAATTATATTTACACTTTCCTACTTATCGCATTCAGCACTTTCACTGTGAAATTTAATAATTAAATTCTTACATTTTTAATTTTTGTTGCTTTTACTTTCATTGGGTAATTCTCTTTTAACTGACCATATAAATAATTTTCCAAGGCAAAAGAGTAAAAACACTTATTTTCTTTTTATATTTCAAGCCAAAGATTCATTTCTTTTATCTTTATGTATGATTTGATGATTAATATGTTCACAATATCATATAGGTGGATCTATTTATACTCTACAAATGGTTTTTCACATTTCACTTTACTTTTTTATTAAATAAAATTATACAATTACCTTCATTCTTTTAATAAGATATGTGACATAATTTTAATGCCATAAATACCTTTCTACAAGAATAAAGTTAGTTGTATAATTTTATTTAATAAAAAAAGTAAAGTATAGTATAAAAAATTATTTATTAAATGCAAATAGGTTTACCCTCATATATATATGTGTGTGTGTGTGTCAACAAAATTCATGCCGGTAATATTACGATCTTTAATAAAATATTGCTTCTATAGTGTAGATATGAGGGCGTTTGGAGTGTAAAAAATAATCAAAAGTTAATAAAAGTGAAATTATTTAAAATTTGAATTGTAAAAAGTTATTTTAAAATGATGATTGAATATTTATATTTGATTTGATATAAAGTTGTTAAAAATTATAGAAAGTGATACATGATAAAATTTTAATAAAGAATCTTGAAAACTTTTGGAGTTATGTGAAAATTTTTAATATAAATATCAGTTTAATTTTTTAAAAAATCTGTCAAAATTCGTTCTAACTATTTGTTCTAACGAATTTTGATAATTTTTTTTTAAAATTTAAAAGAAATTGAAGCTTTTAATTTTTTTTTCAAATTTTTTAAATTTCTTTGAAGCTCCAATCGGCTCCAGGACATTCACTGAACAAATTGAGTCCTTTCACCGGCTATACAAAAGAAAATAGGGATCATGACATTTTTGTCCCGTGAAAATATGGTCCCGTGAAAAGTAAGTCAAATGGAAGTTCTCATAATGTACACATGGCAACAACTTATGAAAGTTCTTACAATGAATATAGATTACAACAAATTAGAAGTACTTAATTGTTGATTGATAACACATTTTTTAAGGATTTAATTTTTTGAAATAATTGTTAACGTCCTATTAAAACTCTAAGTTTAGAAATAACATTCGTTTTTTGACGGTTTGCTTTTTTGTTTGTTAGTGGGATATTTTATATTAGTTTATACTTTTTAAATAATTAGATTTTTTTTTTGTTAAGTAAGTACGTAATTTAGATTAATGAAAAAAGATAGTTATAATGTCAAAGAGGCATACCCTTGTATTACAAAATTTTATACATTTGTACTACCAATATACGAAGAAGGGATCCCTCAATTTGTATACACGTTAACAATAGATACAATACATTCAATTCTTTTAATCTGTGAGACTCTAATTTTATCTCCATACTTGATAATGTTGAGAATGTCCCGAGGTGTATGGGTTACTCCCTTAAAAACTCTTACATTTCTTTCTAGCCAAAGGTGATATATTGTTGCCGACCAAGCAAGCTTACAAATAATACTGGCAAAGGATTTGCTATTGAATTTCCTAATGTCCCAATTAACTTCTTTTCTCTAATTTCTATTGTTGTCGCAAGTAGAGCATAATCTGCATATAACAAGCTAAATTTTTGTAGAATATGAGCAAGCAAAGAAGAGAGATTCAAAGTTTCATTTGTTGAACTACATAAAGCACAATGAGTATTTCTTATGATGCCCCAGCTAAAAATTTTGTCCATGGTGCTAAGTTTACCCTTAATGGCCAGCTAAGAAATAAAGTTATGCCATGGTATATACTTCGGGAACCATATCAACTCATGCTATTGCACTTTAGTATGATGATGCCTTAAAGCATTCTACGAAGCTGCTGTAGAATAGGTGTTGGACTTGAAGATAGCCTAATTGAATCTGTCAAAGTTTAATGGATCAGAAAGGAAATCTAGAGCATAAAAAACTATAATTTCCCACAATTCCCAAGTTGTTGGATAAGGTGAGGCACATGCACAATTGGAAATAATAGATAACACCTCAGCATAAGGTACTACGATTCTTGACTCTTTTACAATATAGGATTCTATGGTGTTATCAACACCTAAATTGAGAACTAAGAGACTAGAACAACGAGCACATGGTCCCTTTGATTTTCACAGACAAGGTTATCTGATAATGGTCTATTTTGTTCGCACACCATATACCCTCTTAACAGATATTGTACGCTTTGTGTCCTGTAAGAATTCTCACACATGACTTTAAAATTCATCGTACTAGGAGTTTGACGCTTATGAACTATCACAGTTTTCGACTCATTTCTGATGTGAGATTCTATATTGTCACCATTTATAATTAAATTTCAATTAGAAAGAATCAATTATTTAATTAATTGTGACAAAAAAAAATCATATATTCATCTTATATAATAGGCTCGCGATATAAAATACAATATATTCATCTTGTATAATTAGCCCGTCACATTTCTAGTTTGGAGCTTAAATAGATTAATTAAAATATAGTTTGAGTAATTTTTTAGTGTTTAGAATCTAACTAACAAAAAAATAAAAATGCAAAGATGGATAGTGAAAAGTTGTTTGAACGAATCTATTAGAACGGATTATAACGGGCACTTTTTTTTTTTCTTTTTTTTTTTTTGTAACTTGTTAAAATTTGTTTGGATATTATTAGAATTTGTAAAAATTTATCAAAATTTGTAGAGATGTAAAAATTTTAAAAAAAAAATTAATCGTATTAAAAAACATTTCAAGAAATTTGTAATGTTTTATTATTAATTTTTTACGTTCGAAATACTGCCTAAAAAGTGTTTGCGTAAATGTTTGACATTTATAATTAAAAAGTATAAATGTCTAAGACTATAAAGTTTAGTTTATAGAAATTAAAATTCGGCACACGGGAGACATTTATTCGCTGTCCTATCAGCGCGTTTCCTGGCAGCTTGCATAATTGATCAGCTATACACAATCACAACCAAGCAACACCACTAATC
>JAVXUM010000001.1:27712781-27723434 GCA_035590655.1 Pouteria glomerata
GTCACTTCACCCTTTATACTTAAGAAATATGCACTAATATCTCATGTACTTAAGTGCATATTTCTTGAGTATAAGGGGTGCAAGTGACAAAATTAATGAGGGCCATAGAATATAAAAAGGGCACTTCTGACTTTTCACCACTTAACGTCGCGACGTTAGGTTTGTCACTTTACATTGCAGTACAGGGGATTTTAGTGCCTATTTCTTAAGTATGAAGGGTGAAGTGGCTTTAGGCCTTAGTACAAGGGGTGTAAAGGCAATTTTCCCTAATTTGAAATAATATAATTGTCCTCCATAAAAATAAAATTAAAAAAAAAAGTTACAAATTTAAACCAACACTTAAACTTACAAAAGAGTAGAAAAATATTTTTAAGGACTAAAATGAATTTTAATTATATTAATATTTTTTGCAATCACATAAAAATAAAATTTATTTTATTTTATTTCATAATTTAATCAAATAAAAAACTAATTTCTTTCATTCATTTTATTTTCAAACGTTTTGTCATTTTAACTTTTGTCATTATATATCCAAGTCATTTAGTAAGGTTGTATACCGTTCTTTCAATTCTCATAATCTAGTAAATATTTTAAAAATAATTTAATGAAATAAAATGTAAGAAAAAAATAAGGTGGAAATGTTAAAATCAATAAATTATGAAAGATTTGTAAAAGAAATAAATAAATAAACATCAAGATGATAAAGAAAATGACAAAGGTTTGTAGATAAATTGAAATGAAATAAGTTATTTTATTATTTGATTAAACTATAAAACAAATTAAAATTCATTTTTATATAATTTTTAAAAATATAAACGAAAACAAAATTTGTTTTAATTTTTCAAGGAATTTTTTTCTTACATAACACCTAAGGCATGAAAATATGACAACTTGTAAATCTAAATTTCTAATTGTTCTTTACTCCTAGTAACTTTTCTCACTAGTTCTAAATTCAAACATAGAATCACTTCATGTATAGAAAAAATAAAACTATAAAAAATATAACAAGGAAAATTAATGAATAAAAGAATTAACTTTTAAATATAGAGATAGATTTATCAAACAAACTATAAGTATCTTTCTTTTGAAAATTTAATTGGAATTTTTATAATAATACTTATTTTTTAAAAATTTTAAATTAGAAATTTTTATCATAGTAAAGTAATTCATTTGCATAAGTGAATTTTTTTCTTCAGGAAAATTAGATTATAATTGCCTATCCATTTATCAAAATATTTAAGAAAAAATTAGAGCTCTGTAACTTATAATCTAAACTGTTGGATTAGAATTTAACGGTTTAAATATATTCACAATTTTTTAAATTAAAATGGTATATGGATGCATCTAAACCGTTGGATTAACATCTAACGATCCTAATCCAATTGTCTCAAATCAATGTCATGCACTAACTTTTTTTTTGTTTTACCGGTGTTTTACACAATATTTCGGAGATTGCGGTCGGAGAGAAACAATTTAGCAAAATACGGTTAATGAGAAACCGCGATCTTAAACCGCAGTTGTAAGAGTTTTTACCAACAAAAAATCGCGTTTTGAAAACGAGGTTCATTCAAGACCCGCGTTCTCAAAACGCGGTTCTTCAAAATACCCGCGTTCTCAAAACGCGGTTCTTCAAAATACCCGCGATCCCACTCCGCGGTTTTAAGGGCAGAAATGAAGAAAAAGACGGAAGCCACTGAATGGAACTTCGCTCGCTCGTTTTAGTAAACAGCAAGTGGAGTGCATAAGCCCCAGTACTACACGAGCTCGTAAGTCAAGTCCGGAACGAGCCTTGTCTACGAAGCAGAGCGACCTTCACTTAATTTTTTTTGTTTTTGTGATTAATCTTTCAACAAAAATTCTCCGAATGGGGAAGATCGGGTTGTTTGATCTGGAGAGGCATTTCGCGTTTTACGGCGCTTACCACAGCAACCCGGTCAACATAGCCGTACACATGGTGTTTGTCTGGCCAATCTTCTTCACCGTTGCTCTCATCTTGTACTTCACCCCTTCCCTGTTTAACCTCCTTCGGATTGAGTTCTCTCTGTTTGGCAACGATCTTATCTTAGTTTTCAATTTTGGGTTCCTGCTTACTCTGATATACTCTTTGTTTTACATCTGTTTGGATGTGAAAGCTGGTTCTTTGGCTGCCTTCCTCTGTTTCGCCTGTTGGGTTCTCAGTAGCTTCCCTGAGTACCTCAATTAGCAAATGACAGCATATGCAGCTGCCTCTGAATGTCAATTCCAGAATTTTTTCGTTGTGACTGGCGTTTGGAAGGATGAGACAAAAAACCGCCATCTCAGATAGCGGGTAAAGTTCTCTGAAGAAACGTGTTTTGAGAGAGCGGGTCTTCAATAAACCGCGTTTTGAGAGCGCGGGTCTTGAATGAACCGTGTTTTCAGAGCGCGATTTTTCGTTAAGCTCTTACAACCGCGGTTTAAGATCGCGGTTTCTCATTAACCGTATTTTGCTAAATTGTTTCTCCCCAGCCGCAATCTCCAAAATATTGTGTAAAACACTGGTAAAACAAAAAAAAATCGTCATGCACTCCCCTTTTTTAAAAAAATTGATAAATTACATTCTGTATATATTTTAAAAAAAGTTATTATAAAATAATATATTTATAACATTACAATTTTGTCTTGGTTTGAGTTTTTGTATAAAAGTTTTTTTTTATGTTATAAGTATATAAGACATGTGAAAAAATATAAATAATTGTATAATTTTAATTAACAAAAAGACAAAATAAAGTACTAAGAGACTATTTATAAAATACAAATAGGCTCACTTGGTATATTTTGCTCAATTTCTAACGCGAACTTGGCCAAACGGAAATGCACTAAGGATCCCACGTACCCTATTTGTTATTCTGAAGAGGAGACTATTGAACACACCGTTTTAGATGCTGTTGGACTAGGGGTGTTTGGTTTGGCGGCAATCTCTCTTACAAATTGGACCCTTCCTGCATTACAAGCTTTTTCAAATGGCTGGAAGATATTTTGACTAGTTTGGATAAGAATGGAACAAAAATTTCTAACCTATCTTTTACTACTTATCTCTACTGGAGCATTTGAAAATCTCGAAACAATTGTATTTTTAATGGCTTGCATCCCTCTGACAGACACTATCTGATGTGCAGCAAATGCCTTCTTTGATAATTTGGAATCCACTCTAGCTAAAGATTAGAAGACCACTCGCAACCCTCTTCGGATATATAATAGCTCATGGCAACCACCACCTGAGAACCATTTCAAATTTAATTGCGATGTTGGCTTTTACTCTACAACGAACTCCGCCAGCTTTCGCTGTCATTATCAGAGATGCTCAAGCCTCAGTCTTAGATATCAATTATGAGTGATTCCGTGTTCTTTCGGTTCTGGCAACTGAAGCATGAGCGATTAGAGTAGTTTGCTGCACGGCAGAATTTTGGAGGATGGACAACACCATTTTTGAAGTGATGCTCTTGATATTATTTCTTCTGCGCATAGTTCTTCCAGGTGGGAGGTAATGACTATCCTTGAAGACATCTTGATGCGAAAATCTTGCAGTCGATGGACTTTCTTTTGGTGCAGAAGGCGTGCAAACTATGCTACCCATTTTTTTGCAACTGACTGCATGAAAGGCCTCGTTCTTGCTAGAATTTCTTTATTTTCTTCCCCCAGTTAATTGTTTCCTGCTGTAGAAAAGGATATCTTGAACCTCCTTTCGCAATATATTCATTCTAGTTTCAAAAAAAAATATGAAATAAAGTATAATTATTCATCTTTTTAATGTATCACAAGTGGGGGAAGTCGTGACGGAAAATTACATATTAAACCGAGGTATATAAATTGTGGTAAAAAGGAGAGACAAAACTATATGTATAAACTTAACAACATCTTTGTTGTCTTAAAAATATATTCACTTACAATTCGTTTGGATGGAATGAAATGAAAAAAAAAAAAAAAAAAGTGAAAAGAATAAATTTAAAATCTTTTACTTGTTTGTGAGGTTTTTTTTTTAATAAAACAGAAGAAATGAAAATAAATGGAAAGAAAAGTTAGGGTTAAAATTTTTAAAATTTCATTCTCTCAAATATTGGTGGAATTGGAGATAAAAGAAAACTGAATTAATAAATTTTTCAAAATTATTTGTTTGCCCATAAAATAAAGAATAAGAAAAATGCAATTATAAATAAATAAATTGATAAGTCTCTAACTTATAAAAGGATTTAATGGAAAAATAATATACATATTTTCTACTTTTATTTTTTCTCAATTCACAAAAAAAAAATATTGTTATCTTTTTATCTAAACTTACAAATAAATAAATAAATAAATAAATAATATTATTGTTTCTCCTTCTTTCTTTCCTAATTAATATTTTTTTTTGCCCAAACTCACACACGGTGCCTTAAACAATTTTTAGACAAAAGTGATTGACCTCCATCTCAAATATTAGCCTCCCTCGTTAAAAATGCCAAACTCGGTCTGCAATTAGAGGCCTCTATCCGTTGTCCACCCATTTGTGAATTTATCTTCCTTTGTCAATCATTGAGCATATACGAATTCTCTTTCTTTGTGGATGCCATAAGTATTTGAAAGAAAAGAAAAATAAAACAAGTGTAGAGCAGTGCCATTAATAATGTAAAAGTGACTTACCAAAAAAAATGTAAAAGTAAATTTTGGAATTTAATTAATATTCATTTAAAATTGTAAATTTGATAAGATTTGATTTCATTTGATTAAAATTTTTATCAATTCTTATATTCAAAATTAAAATAAAATTTTACGAGTTAGATTTTATTTCATAATTTAAATTTTAGCATTTATATATCATTTAAAATTCAATCCAAAATAATAAAATTTAATAAAAATTTATTATTTTTTTAAACCATATAAATAAATGAACAAATTTATTCTTATATATCATATTTATTATATTTTCTACTTCTCTTAATATGGTCAAATTTAATATTTTCCTTAAATCAAATCAATTCAATTATTAAATTCAAAATTTGTTTTAGACACAAAATTTTATTTATCAAATTAAATCAATTCTTTATTTTAAAATCAAATCAATTCTTAAAAAAAAAAAATAAAAAAAAAAATAAAAGAAAAGGGAATATTTTCAAATGTGAGTATAAGCCTCGTTTAGTAATATTGTTGTTTTTTATTTTTTATTTATATTTTTTAAATTTTATAAACTGACAATAAAAATATATTTGTTAAATCTATTTTTTTTGTTATAAATATTTGGACAATTTTAACACTCTGTCCATTTTTATTGCATTATATTAAAATAAATTATTTTATGCAAATATTTTATTAAATAAAAATTATTTTTAATAAATAATATAATAAAATTAAATTAATTAATATGAAATATACATTATTTTTTAAATTTTTTTTGACAAAAATTAAAACAAAATTAGCCAATTTAATTTAATTATTGTAATAAATAATAAATTTAATTTAATTAATTTGACATATATGCTTTATTAAATTATTTAAATTATAAAAAAATAAACAAATAAATATAAACAAAAAAAATAACAGCGCTACTAATAGCCTATTATTCACTCTCACTCTTTTTCTTACGCAATTGATGCATTATATAAATTTAATTATTAATCAGACGTCAGTAGAAGATGTGTGATAATATATATATATTAGTCATAACCTGTGCTTAAAGGCACAAGTGGATCCCATCCGAAACATTCTCCTAATGACACATACACAAAAGTTACATCAAATATTTTATTTTATTATATAGATATATATATATATTTTCCCCAAAACTAGTCTTGCACTAATATCTTTCTGTCGCAACCCCAAATAATCCCTAGCGCCAATAGCACAAGCCTCAAGGGTTAGGCTTTAGCTGGGTAATCCATGGCTAAAAATTCATTTATGATACTTAATTTTTTAATTTGTTCGGAAATGACTTATTCTTACATTTTAAACTTTTTAAAATCATAAAACATAAAAATATTAAATTAACTAAAAATTAAAAAAGTAGTTACGAAAAAATTAATTTTTTTTTTACCTTTTTCATATACAAAGAAAATGAACTGACTTTTTAATAGTTAACTTCAAAAAAAGAAATTTTTTTGTAAGTAACTACTAAAAAATTACTTTTTCTTTCCTTTTTTTTTTTTTTTTTTTGTATTTGAAAAAAAAAAGTTAATTTTTAAGTGGTATTTAGTTTGTAAAAAAGAAAATCAAAAGTAGGGGTAAAAATAATACATGATAAAATTTTGTTAGAGAAATTTGATAAAAATTAAAGATTTTTTTGGTGTTCTTGAGGACCCAAACTCAGTAACTTTTTTTTTTGGATAAAAAAGTGTTTAAAATGTAAAAAGATAAATTTGGTTATTTAAAAAAAATCAAAAAAAAATTAAGTAACTTCAGAATACTTTTTCCAAACGAACGCCTAGAGTTAAAGTGCCATGGTATTTTACATGTCCAATTAAAATTGTTAAATAAATGAGATTGTTTTAATTAAAAAAAAAAAAAAGAAAAAAAAGTAAATAATTGTAAAACCAATCTTTGGGCATTCCTTAAAATGGAATGATGAATCATATTGACAATTCTTGGGCCTTATCCAAAGCGGCAACAGCAAGCCTAAGTCTCACCCACCAAATCTGATCTTGAAAATCCTTCCCTTCAACAACCAGTCCCTATCCCCCAATCCCTCCAAAATACAGGTGACATGGGCTCCAGCTGTCTGATAGGTACTTTTGGACAACTTATGGCTCTCAATTTTTTTCCATAAATCCTTTTATGTATATATATTATATATATTTATTTCTGTATTGATTGTGTACCTTCACCTCTGTCCTGTCCCCTGCCTCCTCTCCCCCAACTGTTTCTTAACCTAATTAAGCTTTATGCAGTTTTTGAGTAATTGATGGGACTTGTTAGGGAAGTGCTACTTTTGGGCAAGGTGTTGCATCTCAATTCACATCCGGGCTTATGTGACGAGAATGGTTGAGATGCAATAACCACATTACTTTCTAGCATTTTTCATTTTCATTAGATTAGAGCTCTTGTCTATTCATAATTTTCTTTTACGCTGCATATCAAATACTAAAAAATAATAAAAATATGACTTTGATAATCATTTAATATTTAGCGTATAATTATTAAATTATATTTTTTAGATATGAATAATATAATTCTTTAATTTTTATATTAAAATATTAGAGAAAGAAACTGATCGAATAGATTTTTGAATCTCTTTTGACAGATTTATGTCAGAACTTCTTGAAAATTATTAAATCTTTTGATTTTTGCGTCAGAATATTGAAACAAGAAATTATTCGAACGGATTTTTGGATCTACTCTAATAAATTTATGTAAGATTTTTTAAAAGTTGTTAAAAAAAATTTAAGATTTACAAAAAAATTATTAGAATTTGTGAAATTATTATTAAGGTTTGTAAAAATTTATTGAAATATGTAAATATATATATAAATTTATAAAAATTTTACGAAATGCAAAAAATATAAAATGTGTTAAAGAGTTTTGCAAATTTTTAAAGGTTTTAGAGTTTTCTTTTCTAATTTTTACCGCGCCAATCAGGCCCTTAAATTTTAAATTTTTAAAAATTTTTAAAAATTTTAAATTTTTATCAAATGTATAAAAAGTTACACTAACAATCTTTCGAAAAAAAAGTTAACAAAAGTTCTTAAAAATTTCTCCTCCAAATGGGCACTGAAAGTATAAAAATAATTTTGTTCTCATTCTCTTATGCACTCGAATTTTAAAATTAATTTAAAAAAATATCTTAAATATTTTTATGAAATTAACTACTTGATTTTCTTTTTCTGCTTTTTTTGGAGGGGGGAACAGTAGAGTTTGATGCCTGGAATGAAGGGAAAAATTAAAAAATAGAAAATGAAAATGCAAAATCTTCTATCGCATATGTGATAGATAATATATCTATCTATAATATTTAAAGAATATATTACCTCTCTTCTCCTCTCCATTTAAATCTTAGGTGGTATACCTTTCGATCTCCATTTTATTTTTTTATTTTTATAAATTTTTGAATTATTTTTTAATTTCTTTCCTTCCCTCTCCCTTTTTTCTTTTTCCTTATTCATAAATTTATTTGTCTCAAAACACTACAATTTCATTTTTTTTGCCTATATTATTTTAATAAATATAAAAATACTAATAAGTTTTCAAAAAAATCCACTTTCTTTAATTCTGAAACAAGATTCAATTGCTTATAAATTTCATATGAATGTCTCAAGGGTTTAAAAGGGATCCAATTCCTTGTAAATTCAATATAATTGTAAAATTTAAATATTTTAAATACATTAATAATTAAATTTAAAAAAATAAAAAATAGAATTAAATTAAAAACACAAATAAAAAAATTAAATAATAATTATGTTATTTCTCTTATGACAACTTTGAATAAGTTTAAAATTTAAAAATACAAAAAAAAAAATTAATATTTATCAGATTTAGGAGTAATTATTTTTCTAAATTAGTCACATTGAGTATATTTATTTTATCTTATAAAGTACATATGATTAATAATAATATTTTTTATTTAAATATTTTTTATAAAACTAATTAAAAATATACTATCAATTTCTATGTGGTACACCTTAAATTCATTATTCTACTTTTTTATTTTTAAAAGTCTTTGAATAAAATTAGTCTTAGGAGAATGATCTTTTTTCTAAAGATTGGTAAAAACTGTTACCAAATCTTGCTCGGCAATCTTCATATTCACCATTCTATTTTTTCTATTTTTACCAATCTTTAAATCAAATATAATTTTCTTTTACTTTTATTTTTATTCACAAAGCATTTACTTTTTTTTTGCCCTACATTAGTAAATGACTATAATTTTTTTTTTTCATATAAAATTACTATAGTTATAACATTTGATTTTCATCAATGTAAAGTAAACTTATGAGTCCCTTAAATGGAACTTGTCTATTAATTCATTGTGGCTGTAAAATTTACTAAATAATTAATACGGATTAGAAAAATATTTAAAAATTATTAAATATTAATCTAATTTAAAAAATGTAACTTCTCTTGCAATAATAACTTTATTATATCTTAAGCCTAGGAGTATTATTTTAAGTCTAGGAATAATATTTTGTTTAGAAAAATTTTTAATTTTAAGTTTAAATTGGTCATGTCAACAAATTTTTAACTGATTAATGATACTAGATATTTCAGTTATTCTTATAAATTTATATTATCTATTTTTCTCTCATCTTCTCCTTTACTCCAATTCTAAGTGGTGTGCCATTCCATTTTTTTTTTTTATAAATTTTTGAATTATTTTTTAAATTTATTCATTTCTTCTCCTTATTTTCTATTTTTCATTCATAAGATATTTATTTATTTATCCCACATCGATAAAATATTACAACTTTACTTTTGCTTTTACTAATAAAAGTATTAGAATTGTGGTATATGACTTTAATAAATGCAAAAGAACTTATGGTTCCGAAAAGTGATCTATTTATGTATAAATTCAATATAATTGTAAAGTTTATATATTTCAAATACATTAGTAATTAAATGAAAAACACATAAAAAAAAATAATTTGTTTAAAAACATAAAAAAATGTATATCTTAAATTTTATTATGCCTTAAATTTAAAATCAAAAAACAATGTCAAAACATTATTTAAGCTTGGGAATAATTTGTTTCTATAAAATTTTTCAAGTTTAAATTTAACTTGCTCGTGTCAATAATTTTTAATTAATTAACATATATAATTAAAATTAATAGTAGTTTTAACTCAATATAAAATGAGTCAAGAATTAAAAAAATAAAAATGTATATTAAAATTAACAAACAATTTAAAACGAAAAACGATTAGGTCGATTAGGTAAGATTATGATTTAATATATATTCTAGAACAAATTTTATTTTTTAGGATTGGATCAGATCAAAATTTATTAAAATAAAAATTTTTAATACTTATATATAAACTCGACTTTGATAATTCTATCGGCTTGCTAACATTGACACAAACAAAAAATATAAATAAAAAAACTCAACAACTATTTTATTGAAATATTTTATAATGTATTTAAAAATATGTTTTATTTATTAAAATATTATTCAATTCCGTGCATCGCATGATTAGTGTATATATATGTATTTACGAATGTTGTGGCAAGTATATATTTATGCTCGCAATGTTTGCTTTTTTATGAATACGTAATTTATTTTTTACTACTTACACCAACAAGAAAAATATTTTTTTACTGCATTCTTAAACTAAAATATAGTTTTAAGGTGATTTATTTATAAAAATTATAATTTATATAATAACGATGCATGAGAAAATTTGTTGCTTCACTTAATAATAATAAAAAATTACTAACAACTCAAATCAGAGCACCCAAAAAAGTATATATTAAGGGTGCATAGTAATGGATTTAAGATTCTCACTAAAAATACTTAGCACCCAATAGTAGAACAAGTTCTGTCAAAGTTAATGGGAGGAGAGAATCAATATTATTTTTGAAGACAGGAAAAATTACCTTTCGTTTAATAACGTTGTCGTTTTTCTGTTTTTGTTTTTTTGTTGTTATTTTCTATTTTGTCTTTTGTGTTATCGTTTTTCTTTTCTGAAATGAAAACTGAAACAGCGTTTGGTAACATAATTTTGTTTACAATTATTA
>JAVXUM010000001.1:27723534-27743091 GCA_035590655.1 Pouteria glomerata
TTCAGGTTATAAACCCTTAGAACCACGTATAATAGGGGGAGTTTTTGTGGGTCCATTTCGTGACCGTTGTGTTTACTTTGATACGAGGACCTTAGAATCATGTTATGTATGCTTATCACTCACTCCCCGGGTCACCGGGCTCGGGGCGTGACACTTATTCATGGTCCAAACTCAATCCAGCATACAAACTTATAGGAGTCAGTCTAGTCCTTCAATGAGAATCGGAACTAGGGAGACGAGAAGATCACAACGATGGAGAGACAATTCGTGGATATGGCAGCAACCATACAGGCTGTAGTGGCCAAAAATCAGGTGCCAATGGAACATGTTGAACGCCTAGCACTTGTGCCGCCACCACCACTATGATAGGACCCTCTAATAAATAAGACAAGCAACGAAAGGGTCATTCACCATAATGAAGATGAACACATTGTTAGAGAAAAAGACGAACAGACTGATCCTCCCCGAAAGAATAGCAGGGCTGCTGAGGCACGAGTAAAATTGTACCATGCTATTTTGTAGTTGATGTTGAGAAGACATAAAATACAATGACGGAGAAAATGATCAGGGCCATGCAAGCTTAAGTTGAAGAGGTCATGGTGGTAGTACGGAATCCTAGCGTTATCGAAGATATTATTGATAAGATGGGAACCTTGTTCGTTCTGGTAGTGATTGAATGCCCTCTACCCCCTAAGTTTAAAATGCCTATGGTGGAACCTTACAAAGGCTCAAAGGATCCATTGGATCATTTAAACACATATAATTTGACAATGTACCTTCATGCAGTTCTAGATGAGATCAAGTACCGAGCTTTCTCGATTACCTTGAAGGGCTCGGCTCATGTTTGGTTCAATAAGATCAAGCCCAGGTCAATTGAAAACTTCAAGAAACTTAGTAAGCAATTTATTTTACACTTTATAAGAGGGTAATCGCAACGGAAACCTAGCTCATTTGTTGACCATTAAACAGGGAAAGATGAATCCCTTTAGGAATATGGTAATCATTTTAATTAAGAGATACTAGAGATTGAGGAAGCGAAGGAAAAAATGGCACTCATAGCTTTCATAAGCAGACTAAAACCTAGTCGATTTGCTTTTTTCTTGGCTAAAAATCCCCCAGAGAGCCTGGCCAAGCTGATGTCCCGAGCTTAGAAGTATATGAATGCTGAAAATGCAGAAGCAATGACCTCCCGACCAGAAAGGAAGCAACAGAACGACCACAAGGATGATACAAGGGCAAAGGCATTAAGAACTTCTGAGCTAGGAGGTTAGACAGGAGATAAAAGAGATTGGTTTGCTAGGTCAATTTGGGACTTTACCCCCTAAACTCATAGATGGATCAGGTATTCTATGCCATCAAGAATAATCCAAAGTTCAGATGGCCGAAAAGAATAAAAGCCCATCTAAAATTGAGAAATAGATTCAAATACTACTTGTATCACAAGGATCATGGGTATGACACATAAGAATGTTTTGACCTTAAAAAGTTGATTAAAGAGTTGATCAGAAAAGAAAAGTATAACGAGTTTGTCGCCAGACATCAAAGGGATAGGCAGGATAATAGAAGAAGCTTGTCTTGGAGAAGCCCCTAAAGAGAAGTCCAGACAGGGAGTAACGGGCTTAACAACCCCTGGGAGAAATCAAGGTTATATCGAGAAGGTTGGCAAGAAAAGGTGAATCCTCTTTTGTTCGAAAGAAGTATGTCAGAGAACTTAGGAGAGATTAAGAGGTAATGTCAACAAATCAACTGATTAAGAAAGTAAAAATAGAATCAATGCCAATCACTTTTACCGAGGATGAAGCCTTAGAGCTAAGCCATCCATATGATAACTCCTTAGTCATATCGGCCGTGGTGGCCAACTTCCAGATGTGAAAAATTATAGTAGATAGTGGGAGTTTGGCTGACATCCTCTATTTAAGGGCGTTTGAGAAAATAAACATTGGAAAGGATAAGCTACACCTAATCTGCTTGCCTTTGAACAGTTTTACTGGAGATCGTGTAGAGCCAATCGGATCTATCTCATTTTTTGTCACCCTAGGGGCTGAGCCTATGTAAGCAATAAAATGGTAACCTTCTTAGTGGTCAATTGCCCTTCAGCCTATAATGCCATACTCGACAAGAGTGCTCTAAATAAGTTCAAGGCTGTTATGTTGACTTACCATCTTCGTCTGAAGTTTCCTACTAAGCATGGGATTGTTTGTGTGAAGAAAAACCAGAAAGTAGTAAGGGAGTACTATGTTTCGTCCCTTAAATGAGACTTTAACTGTGAAACCCTGATTATGGAAGAATTGGAGGTTAGAGACGAAGAAGAGTTAAGAAAATGAGAGCTGGGAGATGAATTGGAGAAAGTGGCGATAGGAGAGCCCGAACTCAAGAGAATTGTCAAGATGGGAGCTTCGATAATAGATCAATAGAAGGAGGAGCTCAAATAGTTTTTAAGACAAAATGTGGATATGTTTACTTAATTACATGAGGACATGCCTGGCATAGACCTAAAGGTAATGGCCTGTCATTATAACATTTTCCTAGGTGCTCCGTTGGTTAAACAAAAGATGAAGTTCTTCACCCCGGACTACAATGAAGTAGCAAAATTGCTCAAGGCCAAGTTCATCAGGGAGGTACATTATTCTTCTTGGCTCTCCAATATGGTAATGGTCAAGAAATCTAATGGGAAATAGAGAATGTGTGTGGACTTTTCTGACTTGAACAAAGCTTGTCCCAAGGATAGCTTCTCACGTCCCACAATTGACCTACTAGTAAACTCCATAGCTGGACGTCAGATACTTTTTTTCATGGATGCTTTTTTAGGTTACAACCAGATCCGAATGATTGAGCAAGATCAATAACATACAGCCTTTGTCACTAACCGAGGTCTTTACTGTTATGACGTCATACCATTTAGCCTGAAAAATACTAGGGCGACATACCAAAGATTATTCAATTTGATGTTTAAATGATATATCAGACGCAACGTAGAGGTCCACATTGATGATATGCAAGTAAAGAGTAAACAAGCCTCTGATCATATGGCAGACCTGGGGGAGACGTTCAATACCCCTAGGTAGTTCTAGATGAAACTAAATTCGGCAAAATGTGCTTTTGGGCTTATCGTGTCAAGTCGGGGTATTGAGGTGAACCTAGAGAAGGTTTGGGTAATCTTAGAAATATAATCTCCTCGGACAATAAAGGAAGTTCAAAGGCTGGCAGGGTGTATCACCGCCCTTAACAGATTCATTTTAAGGTCTTCAAATAAGTGTCTTCTATTTTTCAAGATCTTGAGAAGGGCATTTGAGTGGACTACTAAATACGAAGATGCCTTCTAGTAACTAAAGCATTATCTGGGGGTAGCCTATTTACTCAATAGGAGTATTCCTGAAGAGAAACTCTACATCTACTTAGCGGTATCTGTAACAGCAGTTAGTTTAGCATTGGTAAAGGAAGAAAATGGGGCCTAGAAACTAGTGTATTACACTAGTCAAGCCCTCAAAGGGGTAGAAGAACAATACCTGAGGATAAAACTACTTGTCTTCACCTTGGTAATAGCAGTTCGGAGGTTAAATGTGTACTTTCAAGCTCACATTATTACAGTTCTGATCGATCAACCTTTGAAAATCATGCTACACAAACCAGAGACTTTGGAGAGACTAGTTAAGTAGTTAGTTGAGCTTAGCTAGTTTAACATCAAATATCGACTGCAATTGGCAATCAAAGGACAAACAATCACTAATTTTATTGCCAAGTTCACAACTATGATCGATGTTTCACTTGAGAAAGATGTCACACATTAAATCTAGATTTTGAATGTAGATGGCTCATCAACCCAAGAAGCTAAAGGGGCAGGTATTGTGCTAGTCTCTTCTGAAGGCTACAAGGCCAAGTATGCTCTACATTTTAATTTTCTAGCTTATAACAATGAGGCGAAGTACGAGACCTTGATAATCGATCTTCAGATCACTTGAAGAATAGGGGCATATCAAATAATTGTGCAAAGTGACTCCCAGTTGGTTGTGGCGCAAGTTAGGGGAGAATATGAGGCTGAAGGAGACAACATGGTGGAATATTACTAGATGGCTAAGGACTTGGCCATGAAATTTTCTAAAATAATGTTAGAAAGGGTCCCTAGGCAAAATAATGAGAAGGCTGATCAACTGGTGAGGATAGCTTCTCCAGAGGAACGGCACCCAGATATGCCAATGGTGGTCCTCAATTCTCCAAGCATTCGATCGGCTGACATATAACAGATTGAGGCTGATGCCACGTAAGCCAAACCAAATAAAGATTACCTAGAGAAAAGAATTCTTCCTAATGACTAGAATGAATAAAGAAGGATCAAGTACTGAGCTACAAAGTACATGTTGCTAAATGGTATTTTCTACAGAAGAAGTCATACTATACTACCACTTCGCTGTGCCAACGAGAAAAAGAAAAACTACATCCTTAGAGAAATTCATGCATAATTATTGTTATATGATATTAATATTCTAATGCGATTAAGATAAGATTAATATCATTTCTTTAATATTTTATTAATTCAAAAATTAACATAATCTAATTAATTATTTTCTTTTATAAACATAGATATTAATGGGCATGTCAATGAATTTTTTAAATATTAAATAAAGAAATAAAAAAATTCTAAGTTATAAGAAATTGAGAGGGAGAGGATTTCAGACATAAAACCTGTAGCCTCTATTATCAATCCTATATTAAGACAGATTAATATCTTTTCTCAAATCTTTTGAACTCCTTATGGAGGATATTAATCATAGTTGGTTATTAGATAAGATTTATCTAAAGGATAAAATTTTGATTGTTACTCAATAAAATTGATTGTCTTACATTAGTTTTTTTATTTGGAAAATATGAAAATTGAAACAATGGTTATACACTTAACCTAAAATAATTAATATCCTCCCTATGGGGTGCTTATTAAATTAATTCTAAGATGCTAAACATAACGGTAATTTATTATTATTAGATATGAGATATTTGGTGAAAATAATAACAAATTAGTAAGTTGATATGTCTAATTAGTGGCAAATATAACCACCCTATGGAGGCATATTTACAACAGGATTAAATTATCGATGCATAATAAAAGTAGTTATAAAGTTTTACTTAAACATTTTTTTATGTATTCTTATTATTAACATGCAAAAAGTTTTATATTTTAAGAATGCAAGCTTATTTAAATTCATTTGTTTTATTCATAAAAATGACTTTTAGTCCACTAGCAGTAATTTTAAGCTAGCCTAAATTAATTAGGGAGATCGAACTAGTATAGGTTGAGCTATGTTGCTTAGACTATTAGGTGCCGAGTTCAGTTTGGACTTCTATGTGAGGACCCCCATGACCGCTATCCCAAAGTCCACATCGTAATTATTGATTCAGAATTATCAAAATAGGAAGGGAGTTTGCACTTCCCATATTTGAATAAGGAAATCGCAATAAATCGAGGATAATTCTTGATTTGCTTCCATCCTCATATCTATAGAACATCCCTATAAATAAAAGAAGAATTTATTGTCACATGTATGCTATTTTTCCTCTTCCATTACTCTGCTAAAATTATTTAAAAACTTGATTGTTAGAGGGTCTTTGGTAGGCACCACACTGGTGTTTCAAGTGAATAAGTTTCTTTGTTTTTGTCAGATCATCCATTAAGAAATCTAGATCGCATGCCACAAAATTTCACTATCATCAGTTGGTGCCGTATGTGGGAAATGACGTCTAGTTTCCTTTTTCATCATCCAAACTTGATCCGGCAAACAAACTTATATTAGTCAGTCTAGTCCTTCAATTGAGAATTAGAACCAAGGAGATAAGAGGATCACAGTGATGGAGAAATAGTTCGCAGATATGGCAGCAACCATACAGGCTATAGTGGCTCAAAATCGAGCATTAATGGAATATGTTGAATGTCTGGTGCCCGTGCTACCACCACCACTATGACAGGACCCTCCAATAAACGGGGTAGGCAACGGAAAGTTGTTCAACATAATAGAGATGGAGGCATTGTCAGATAAAATGAGGCGTAGCCTGATCATCCTCGGAAGAATGGTGGGGCTGCTGAAGCACAAAGTGAAACTGTACTACACCGCCTTGTAATTTATGTCGAAAAGACAGAAAATACAGTGGTAAAGAAAAGGATCAGTGCCATGCAAACTTAAGTTAAAGGGGTCATGGTAGTAGTACAGAATCCTAACGTCATTGAAGATATTATTGATAAGATGGGAACCCAGTTCATTATGTACATGATTGAATGCCCTCTACCTTCTAAGTTTAAGATGCCTATAGTAGAACTTTATAATGGCTCAAAGGATTCATCGGATCATTTGAACACGTATAATTTAACAATATACCTTTATGCAGTTCTAAATGAGATTAAGTGTGAAGCCTTCTCGATTACCTTGAAGGGCCCAGCTCACTCTTGGTTCAATAAGATCAAGCCTGGATCAATTAAAAACTTCAAATATCTCAGTAAGCAATTTGTTTCACACTTTATTGGAGGGTAATGGCAATGGAAACCCAGCTTATTTGTTGACTATTAGATAGGAAAGGGATGAATCCCTCAAGGAATATGTTAATCGGTTTAATCAAGAAATGCTGAAGATTAAGAAAGCGGAGGAAAATGTGGCACTCACAGCTTTCATGAGTGGACTAAAACCTGGTCAGTTTGCTTTTTCCTTGGCTAAAAATATCACCGGAGAGCATGGCTAAGCTGCTGTCCTGAGCCCAGAAGCATATGAATGTAGAAGATGCAATGAAGGCATAGAGAAATACTGAGGCAATGACTTTCTGACCAGAGGGGAAGCAACAGAACGACCATAAGGATGATACAAAGGTGAAGGCATCAAGAACTTTTGAGCCAGAAGGTTGGACAAGAGATAAGAGAGACTGGTTTGCGAGGTCAATTTGGGAGTTTACCCCTTGAACTCAGAGATAAATTAGGTATTCTATGCCACCAAAAATGATCTAAAGTTCAGATGGCCAAAGGAAATGAAAGCCCTACGACAATTGAAAGACAGATCTAAATACTGCTTGTATCACATGGATTATGGGCACGACACAGAAGAATATTTTGACTTTAAAATGTTGGTTAAAGAGTTGATTAGAAAAGTAAAGTATAATGGGTTAATTGCCACATATAAGAGGGATAGGCGGGCTGATAAAAGAAGCATGTCTCGGAGAAGGCCCCCAAGGAGGAGCCCTGACAGAGAGTAATAAACTCAACAATCCCTAGGAGAAATTAAGATTAAATCGAGAAGATTGGTAAGAGACGGTGAGTCATCCTCTATCTGGAAGAAGTATCTCAGAGAGCTTAGGAGAGATCAAGAGATAATGTCGACAAATCATTCGTTTAAGAAAGTAAAATAGAATCAATGCCGATCACTTTTACTGAGGAGGAAGCCTTAGAGTTAGGCCATCCACATGACAACTCTTTAGTTATATTGGCCGTGGTAGCAAACTTCCAGATGTGAAAAATTCTGGTAGATAGTGGGAGTTTAGCTGACATTTTCTATTGGAGGGCATTTAAGAAAATAAGCATTGGGAATGATAAACTGCACCCGATCTGCTTGCTTTTGAATGGTTTCACTAGAGATCGTGTAGAGCCAATCAAATCCATTTCCCTTCTTGTTACCCTGGGGGCTGAGCCTGAGTAAGCAACTAAGATGGTAACCTTTCTAGTAGTCCACTGTCCTTCGGCCTATAATACCATACTCGACAAAAGTGCTCTGAACAAGTTTAAGGCTATTATGTTGACTTACCATCTTCGTTTGAAGTTCTCTACCAAGCATGGGGATGGTTACATGAAGAAAAACCAGAGAGCAACGATGGAGTGATATATTTTGTCACTTAAAGGAAACTTTAAATGTGAATCCCTAATTTTGGAAGAATTAGAGGTTAGAAACGAGGAAGAGTTAAGAAAATGAGAGCCAGGAGCTGACCTATAGGAGGTGGCGATAGGAGAGCCCAAACTTAGGATAATTGTCAAGATCGAAGCTTCAATAATAAACTAATAGAAGAAGGAGCTCAGATAGGCTTTGAGGCAAAACATGGATATGTTTTCTTCATCACATGAGGACATGCTTGGCATAAATCTAAAGGTAATGGCCCATCTTCTTAACATTTTCTTAGGGCTTAGTTGGTCAAATGAAAGAAAAAGGGTCTTTGCCTCTGACTAAAATGAAGCAGTGGCTAATGAAGTGGTAAAATTGCTCAAGGCCAAGTTCATTAGGGAGGTACATTATTCTTATTAGCTCTCCAATGTGGAAATGGTCAAGAAATCCAATGGGAAATGGAGGATATGTGTAGACTTTTTGGACTTGAACAAAGCCTATCTTGAGAATAGCTTCCTATTCCATGCAATTAACCTACTAGTAAACTCCATAGCCAAACATCAGGTATTTCTTTTCATGGATGCTTTTCAAGTTACAATCAGATTCCAATGATCGAGCAAGATTGAGAACACATGGCCTTCATCACTAACTGAGGTGTTTATTGCTCTGACGTCATACCGTTCGGTCTAAAAAATACTACGGCGACATACCAAAGATTGGTCAATCTGATGTTTAAATCATAGATCGGATGCAACGCAGAGGTTTACGTTGATGATATGCTAGTGAAGAGCAGATAGACCTCTAATCATGTGGCTAACCTAGAGGAGACGTTTAATACCTTTGGTAGTTCTAGACGAAACTAAATTTAGCAAAATGTGCCTTTAGGGTCACCTCTGGGAATTTCTTGGGTTTATCGTGTCTAATCGGGGTATTGAGTTGAACCTAGAGAAGGTCCAGGCAATCATAAAGATGCGATCCCCTCGGATAATGAAAGAAATTCAAAGGCTAGCAAGGTGCATCACCGCCCTCAACAAATTCATTTCAAGGTCTTCAAATAAGTTTCTTCCATTTTTCAGGATCTTGAGGAGGGCGTTTGAGTGGACTACTACATGCGAAAATGCCTTCTAGTAACTGAAGCATTATCTGAGGGTAGTCTCTTTGCTTAGTAGGACCATCACTGAAGAGGAACTTTACATCTACTGAGCGGTATCTGTAACAGCAGTCAGCTTGGCATTGGTGAAGGAAGAAGACCGGATCCAGAAACTAGTGTATTACACTAGTTAAGCCCTTAGTAGGGCAAAGAAACGATACCTGAGTATGGAACTATTTGCCTTCGCCTTGGTAACAATAGCTCAGAATTTAAGGGTATACTTTCAAGCTCACACCATTGTAGTTTTGATTGATGAACCTTTGAAAAATGTGCTACACAAACCAGAAACTTCAGAGAGACTAGTTAAAGTGGTCAGTCGAACTTGGCTAGTTTGATATCCAATACCAGCCGCAATTGGCAATTGAAGGACAAATAGTCACTAATTTTATTACCGAGTTCACAACTACGGTCAATGTTTCACTTAAGGAAGATGCCATGCATTAGAACTAGATTTTGAATGTAGACGACTCATTAACCCAGGAAACCAGTGGGGCAAGAATTGTGCCAGTATCTTTTAAAGGCTATAAGGTTAAGTATGCTCTATGTTTTAACTTTCTGATTTCTAACAACGAGACAGAGTAGGAGGCTTTGATGACTGGACTTCATATCACTTGGGGAATAGGGGCATATCAACAACTTGTACGAAGTGACTCCCAGATGGTTGTGGAGCAAGTTAGGGGAGAATATGAGGCCAAATAAGACAACATGGTGGAATATAGCCAGATGGGTAGGCAAAATAATAAAGAGGCTAATCAATTGACAAAGATAGTTTCTTCGGGGAAGCAGCACCTAAATGTGCCAATGTGGGTCCTCAATTCTCCAAGCATCCGATTGGCTGAGTACAGTAGATTGAGGCTGAGGTTGAGGCTGTGTGAGCAAAACCAATTAAAGATTACCTTGAGAAAATGATTCTTCCTAATGACCAGAATGAATAAAGAATGATCAAGTACCAAGTTATAAAGTACGTGTTGCTAAATAGTGTTCTGTACAGAAGAAGTCATACTTTGCTACTACTTTGTTCTGCCAACGAGAAAGAGGTGAACTACATCCTAAGAGAAATTTATGAAGGGGTCTGTGGTAATTACTTAAAATGGAAGACGTTAGCCAAGAAAGTTCTACGAGCTACGTACTATTGGTCGATCATTGAAAAAGATGCCTAACATTTAGTGAAGAGGTATGACAAATGCTAAAGGTTCACCAATGTCTCGAGAATGTTAATTCAAAAATTGATCCCGATCTGGAGCCCTTGGCCTTTTACCCAGTGAAAAATTAACATTGTTGGTTCCTTCCTCATGGGTAAAGGATAGAGAAAGTTTGTGGTAGTAGCCATTGATTATTTTATCAAGGGGGTTGAAGTCGAGGCTCTACCAAGCATAACGGAGCAAAATATGCAAAAATTCTTATGGTAAGGAATTGTTTGTAGGTTTAGTATTCCGAAAGTGGTGGTTATTGACAACGGGAAGCAGTTTGAAAGGCGGTTGTTCAATGAATTGTGTAAGCAACTCAATATCAATCATCATTATTCGTCTTCTGAGCATCCTTAAGCTAATGGTTAAATGGAGATGACCAACAAATCTCTTTTGAAGATTATCAAGACCAGATTGGAAAAAGTAAAGAAGTTGTAGACAAAAGAGCTACTAAGCATATTTTGAGCTTATAGGACAATCAAGCGGACCCCTACTGGCTATACCCTATTCTTTCTGGCCATCTACACAGAAGATATAATCCCAGTATAAATTTGGTTGCCCCATCCTAAGGGTCGAGCTCTATGATAACGAAAAAAATAAGAAAGCACTGAAGGTTGACCTAGACTTATTAGAGGGAAGATGATTGCAAGCTGCCATCTAGATAACAGCTTATCAATAGAGGATAAAATAATACAACTATAAGATGGTTAAGCCCATGAATTTTAAAGTTGGGGATTTGATCCTCAAAAAAAAGTAAGCCAGTTGACAAGAGATGCACAGGAAAGGAAACTTGGACCAAATTAGGAAAGACCCTACATTGTAGGCTCTTTTACAAGAAAATAAATTTACTAGCTCAAAGACTCCAACGGAAGGACCTTACCCCATTCTTTGAATGGAGAACATTTGAAGTTTTATTATGCTTGAAAACAATTACAAACTTTTTCTTTATTGTTGAAATTATGTTTTTATGTATTTGATGAGGTTTTTCTCATAAAGTTTCTCAACATATGCTATTATTTTATCTAATATGGCAAGTCTACTCTGACGAATTAAACAATCCAAAGAGCAACCAATTGATAGAAAGCTATCTGCTAAGCCAAAAGAGCCTAAGAGATAGGCCGACACCTCGGTCGATTAGAGAGTGACTGACCGACAGAGAAAGCTATCCATTAGGCCAAAAGAGCCTAAGGAATATGTCAACAACTTGGTTAGTCCGAGAGTGGTCGACCAATGGAAGAAAATTGCTCGCTAGGCTAAGAGAGCCTAAGGGGCAACTTGATATTTCGGTCAGTCCAAGAGTGACCGACTGATGAAAGAAAACTACTAACTAGACCAAGAAAGCTCAAAGAGTAGCTTAATAGCTAGGTTAATATGAGAGTGAGCAACTAGGGCAACAAAGCCTAATAGGTCAATAAATCCATCAGTAAGTCTAGTAGTTGAACGATGTCGAAGAACAGTTAAGGTGCGTGCTTACACTCGAAGGTTAGTCAACCACTCAAGACGGTCGACTAATCATAGTTAACCTAACATATCTTTATAAGCCATAAAGGCATAAATAGAACAATTCTGCCAAAGGAACGTCCAAACTTCAATTAAGTTTAGATAACTTAATTGATTTGTTTTAATTGACCACATACATTCATGCACATTCAAAGAAAAAAATAAGAAAAAAGGATTATATCATATTAAAACTGATATAACAAAGACAATGATGAAAGAAATATTATATTTCCATATATAAAATGAAGTTCGATTACATCAGGTGGTTCATAATCCATAAAAAAAACAGAAATTCAGCTTTATTCTCAGGCATTATCACTTCAGCTGGCCTGATCCTCACCTTTATCATCTGATTGTTGGCTTCCAAGTTTCCAGAATTGACTGCCCCAGCCAAGAAGTATACCCTAGATAGATCAAGATTAAGGTATAATTTGACGATCTCTTTCTTGGCATCTTCAAAACTGTCCTCAAATGCCTTAGCCAGCCAATCTTGGGTTTTATCAATTTTTTTGAAGTCCTTGATTGCCTTTGCTTTTTGAGCCTCGATCTGGTTCTGAAGCTCTTCTAGCTAGGTGCCCCTCGGTGTGGCCAATTCAAAGGCTTGCTTATTTAAGTTGGATTTAGTGGTATGATCATTGGCATAACCATCAACTTTGGCAACTACCTCATCCTAAGCATTAAGGGCTATGGTTTGCTCTTCCCTAACTACCCGAGCCTTAGCTCGGGCCTCCTCAACCTCGGGCTGAGATGACAAGGTGCTCGTTTTTCTTACTTTCTTAGCAGAAGTCCTTATTCCTTTCAAGGTACTAGGTATCAAGCTTGGTTAACCAAAGCATAACTTAAAAGCATTATAAAGAATTAAAAAAAAAAGAAATATAATATTATGAATGCATTGAATGAAAATTGATATCTTTGCAAGATAAATGATTATGTTTTTGGCCAGTCTGATTGATGAAACCTCCCTTACCCGAGCCAAGTCTCTAGGAGTGACAACTCGTTTCATCCTTTTAATAGCTAGTGAACTATCATCCATAAGGTTTTGTGGCTTGTAGGGTTGAGACGATGATGGAAGAACCCTTCTAACAGCGGGAAAATCGATTAAGGGAATTGAAATAAGGGGCTCAGACACCCCTAGTAGTCGCCCCCGGAACCTTAGTAATAGGGCCATCCAACATAAAGGTTGAAATTGGTTCCTTGTCCTAAGGATCAACCTTTAGAACCCATTCTTGGAAAGAGCTGGTGTCTCTTAGTTTCTACTTCTTTCGAAGCTTGGATTCTGACTGGGAAGATGGTTTCCTCCCAAAACTCCTTTACCTATCCTTGTTAAATTTTATTTCCTTAGGTTTAGGGAGGTCAACAGTAGTTACGTTAGAATCTGTGAAGATCTAAAATGAAAAGGATTAGAAATATAGAGAAAAATAAAAAAAATAGAAACAATCTAAAAACTTACTCTACTCATGCTCAAATTCAAACGCTTCCAAGGATGGCTCAAGGCTGAGTATATGCTTAGCCAAGCTCTCGATGAGCAATAGAAGATTGTAATGGTGAACGGGAACTAGGATCTTCTAGTTGTTTAGGATCAACTAAGCTGAATTAAGATGTAGCTTGACAAGAACTTCTCTAATCGGTCGAGCTAAAGCGAATCGGAGCCTATTGGATAGGACAGCCTCGTAAATAGTAACAATGCCCAACATAATCAGAGAGTATGCCGAATCCTCTAATGCAAGCCACTTGTAAAACAAGTGCTTCGGTTGTTGAAAGGATTTCAATATTTTCTTCAACCGAGACTTGTCAACCATGGAATAAATCTCGGTGCAGATGAGGTCTATTAGATCCCATCTTAATACCAGGGGCTTCTTCTTGTGAAGAGTTAAGGTTGCCCATAGGTAGATCGCGCATTTGGGCAAACGAGTAATCGGGGGCATCCACCTTTACTGGCCTTACATTGTCAAGAGAGGCCTTTTCACTGTCCATGGTCATAATCAACTTTTGGCTGGGAGCCATTATTCTAGAAATGTCAAAGGATCAAACTCTGAAAGAATAGTATTTGAAAATTAATAAAGTGAAACGGATTTACGAAAAAATGGTTCCACTATAAGCGCTAAAGCATTGGGAAGCTAACACTCTCTTTGGTAGAACCACATACAACATAAGAAAAATGAAGCATGAAAATCGAAGGAAACAGGTATGTACTAGGAGAAAATGAAAAAGGCTCTACAGAAGTTAACAGGTTTAGAGATAATGAATTGGTTCAAGCGGGAAGTGAAATGGAGAAAAAAGGGGGCCAAGGCCACAGATAAATATAAACAAATTTTTTGAAATCAACGAGTTCGATTAGGACACGCAACAAATGCCACAAGTGTAATCCAAGAGAAACTTAATGTGCATGTACTTTGTTGATGCGTGACAGCTAAACGAACAGGCGTGACTCTTCCATATGCAGTGCAATGATGAAAAACTGTAAAGTAATAAATGGGCACATGGCTTAAGAATGACTCAACTACCAAATCTCCTTAACTTTGCTTGCAAAGTTGGGGAATCGAGAGCAACTGATGAGGAGGATTTCTATGCTAATTTGAAATAACAAATATGCCTTTTAGTAATCTCCAAAAATAGGATGAGCTGGTCTCCTGAGTTGGGGAGATCGGACTAGCCTAGGCTGAGTTTCGTCACCAAGACTGTTAGGCGTCGAGTTCGGTATGGGCTTTCAAGTGAGGACCCTATGATTGTTATTTCAAAGTCCACGCTGTAATTGTCAGTTCGAAATCATAAAAATAGGAAGGCGACTCCAGGATTGAGGTTGATTCTGCATTTCCCATATTTGAATAGGAAATCGCGATAAATTAGGGATAATACTTGATTTGCTACCATCCTTGGATCTATAGAACATCCTTTTAAATAAAGGAAGAATTTATTGTCACAAGTATTCTATTTTTCCCTTACCATTACTTTGCTAAAATTTATTTACTAATTTGATTATCGGAAGATTTTTGACAGGTAGCACACAAATGTTTCAAGTGAATAGGTTTCTGCATTTCTGTTGGATCATCCATCAAGATATCCAGATCACGGGCCATGAAATTTCACCATCATCAAGTAAAAACACTTATTTTCTTTAAAATTTGTGTCAAAAGGCAACTAAACTTCCATTCATTGTTTGATCATTTTGTAATTAACATATTCCTCGGATTGAATATTAGATAAAATGAGTACTTGCAACTCTAACGATAAAGTATATATAAAAGGAATGAATATAAGTGAGAATTTTGACGACAATATTAAATAAAATAGACAAACATTTCAATATATATTATAAAGCCATTTGTTGCAATCCGACTTTAGTAACATTTTTTTAATGAATAAATTGTCATAAATAATAAAATTAAACTTGTTAGCAACGAAGAACTAGAATACATTATTGTCTTTTATCACAAGTTCACAATTTTCTATTTCATGTGTAGGTCAGTTGTGTGATATTGATTAAGAAAGATTCTTTCTCACAAGATTAATTTGACAATAATTTCTTTCAACGATTAATTTTTTATTTTGTTACATGAATAAAGTTATTTTAGCTCTGATTTAAAATAGATTGTGTTTTGTTCACTTTTAACGTTTAATTATTATATAAAAATAACTCTATGTTAAATTGATTTTAAATTTAAAAACTAGAACTTATTTAAAATATATCTAATAAACGAGTTAAATTGAGAAAGTAATTGGATATTCAAATTTGACTTGAAAACCAAATAAAGTTCTAAAATGTATTTTTTTTTTTTAAAAAAAGATCTATGCATTTATTGTAAATATTTTATTAGAGGTTGGAAGCACAAGTTGCGTGCGTGGGGGATTAGCATTTACAGCAATCTACCAGCTGCAATGGAATATTGAAGAAATTTGTAGTCAATCAAATCTAAGCCATCCGTTTTTTCTCTTGTTCATCCGCACTGACCGCCCCTGGCCGCGGCTGCAAACCCCACGACCCCGGTCCCAAATCCCTAATCTGAACTTCCTCCTCGTACAGCCAAGGGTGAGAATTGGAATACAGATCTTTCAAAATAAATAGAAAAAACGAAGAGAGAGAGAGAGAGAATTGGAGTACAGAGAGTCGAAGAGTCTATCACGCAAATTGAGATTTGATGAGTTGACGTAGCGAATTGTGTTAGTTTTGTACAATAAAGAATTAGTAGATTAAAATTTAATGATTAAAATTTATTTATATTTATTAATTAAAAAATATAAATATATTTGAATTATTAAATTTTAATTTAATAATTTTACTGAATTGACATAATTTTCTACGACAGTCTACCTTTTCACGCAAATTGTGGCAAGAAAAGTTTTGAATGATTTTTCGTTGAGTAATTTCCACTTGCATGAGCTGTGAGTTCGGTGTATGAGCTGTGAGCTCAACTCAAATCGGTGATAATCCTATTACATCGCGTCGTACAGAGCAAGGCCGTTTAAAATGTGCAACTAAAAGCTCTGAAGTTTTCAAAAGTCAATTACTTCCTCTAGATATATATATATATAGTTTAGTTACATATACACCCTTTATCTTTTCAATTGGTTTCACTTACATCTTTGTTACCCTACAAGTTTGTGAAATAGTAAAATAACCATATGGACTACATTAATATTTACAAACTAGCCTTATTAAGTTTTCAGTATTTAAAAAACATACCTTCATAAGATAATAGGCTTATTATTATGTCCTTCAGATTTGGTACTGATAAATTAAATACTTAAATTTTTACAACTTAAACTAATTATTATTAAAATATTTAAAACATTACTCATAAATACCCATACTTTTATTAGTGAACCCAAAAATATTCCAGAGAAGACTTGGTAACAAAGAAAGAAGAAAAGGAATTTTTTAATACCTCTCTTTTGTAAAATGAATCCTATTTGTAGACCTATAGTTCTGATTTTAAACTTTAGATTTCAAACTTATTTCAATAAAAGATAAAGATGCGGAATTTTAAAAATTAAAGCTTGCTAAGCAATTTTTAAAATTGAATTTTACGCCCACAAAGTTTCATTTATTTATAAAATTTGACCATAATATTTAAAAAATGTCCAGAATGCACCTACCCTAAATTCAACTCAAATGTCAAAGGAAAAGAGCAAGCAATTGGAATATAGACATTTACTACAAGAAGCCTAGATTAGATTTTTGGTTAATATATTTTTTTTTCTTTCTATAAAAAATATGAATTGAGTATTATTTATTTATTTCTTTTCATTTATTATGAATGTTTGTTTGGTAACACGTCATATAGATTTAGGATGCCACATCACATGTTTGTGCATAATTATTGTTATATAATATTAATATTCTAATGAGATTAGGATAAGATTAATGTCATTTATTTAATATTTTATTAATTCAAAAATTAACATAACCTAATTAATTATTTTATTTTACAAAATACATATTAATGGGCATGTTAATGAATTTTTTAAATATTAAATAAACAAATTAAAAAAATTTTAAGTTATAAAAAGTTAAGTGGGAAAGGATTTTAGACATAAAGCCCGTAGCCTTGACTGTTAATCTTATAGTAAGATAGATTAATAGTTTGTCTCAAATCTTTTGAACTCCTTACGGAGGATATTAATGATTGTTGGTTATTGGATAGGATTTCTCTAAAGGATAAAATTTTGATTATTACTCGATAAAATTGACTGTCTTACGATAGTTTTTTATTTGAAAAATATGAAAAATTGAAACATTGGTTCTACTCTTAGCCTAGAATAATTAATATACTCCCTACGGAGTGTTTCTTAAATTAATTCTAAGAGGCTAAACATAACGATAATTTATTATTATTGAATATGAGATATTTGGTGAAAATAATAACAAATTAGTAGGTTGATCTATCTAATTAGTGGCAAATATGACCACCCTACGGAGGCATATTTAAAGCTTCGATTAAATTACCGATGCATAATAAAAGTAGTTATAAAGTTCTACTTATATATTTTTTATGCGTTCTTATTATTATGCAAAAAATTTTATGATTTAAGAATGTATACTTACTTAAATTTATTTCTTTTATTCAGAAAATTGTCCTTTAGCCCACCAGAGGTAATTTTAAGTTAGCATAAATTAATTGGACCTAACTATATGGACTGGAAAAGGAATTTGAACATTGTCGTAACTATTGAAGAATACAACTTTGTACTGACATAACCATGTCCTCCCAGACCTAATGAAAGTGCTCCCTAAGCCAAAGAAGATGCTAATAAGAAGTGGGTTAAATCTAATGATATGACAATGTGTTATATACTAGCGTCTATAGCTAGTGACTTGTCTAAACAACATAAGAATATGTCCACTACTTCTAACATAATATTAAGCTTATATGAGATGTTCATTAAAAATGATAGGAGTAAAAGGTTAGCTGTTATCAGTGAAATTAAAAACACTAGCCAAGCTAGAGGAACTCTAGTTCAGGATCATATGTTAAAATTGATTGACTATTTTAGAAAACAATGGAATGGGGTGGAATGTAAAATGGTGAATAACAGATTGATATGGTTCTAGCTACCTTGGCTCCATCTTTTAAGCACTTCAAGCTCAATTACAGTATAAGCGAAAAGGATTATACATTGACTAAATTGATGAATGAGCTAAAGGCTGTAGAATCAATTTTCAAACCTGCACCAATTTTTCATCTTATTCAAGGGGTATCTTTTTCTACTATTTCCAATCTTAAAGGAAATGGAATTAATAACCCCAAGAAAGTGGCCAATCTAGGGGTTGTGTAGAATTAGAAGAAATATGAGAAGCCCGAAGAAAAATGTTTCCATTGTGGGCATAAGGGGCATTGGAAGAGGAATTGCCTGATTTACTTAGCAAATCTACATAAGGTAAGAGGATAATTAGAACCTTAGGTAAAATTTGTGTAAATAAGACTTGTTTAGTGATTAATTCTACAAATTTCTAAATAATAGATTCTGGAACTACTAATCATATTTGCAATTTAATACAGTGTTTCAGGAAACTAGGGCACTCAATGATGGAAAGGTTAGTCTAAGAATGGGAACTGGCACAATTATTGTAACCAGGGCAATGGGAGTTATTACTTTATTATTTTATACATTTAGAACTTTAGTTTTGGAAGATTTTTTTTATATGTACACTAAACTTAAATGTTGTTTGATTTTAGGTAGTTCTTTCAATAAGTTTGGATATTCAATTATTTTTTACTCTATCGTGGTAATCAAAAGGAATAAAACTTTTATATATTTTGGTATATTAGCTAACAATTTATACTACTTGCATCCTAAAATAAACAAACTGCATGACATAGAGTTGAATAATGAAAGTAATCACCACATGAGGATTAAGATTTCCCAAATTAATCAAACGTATCTATGGTATCTACATCTAGGTCTTTTAAATCTAAATGGAATCCAAAGATTGGTTATGAGTAGGCCTTTGGGTTCACTGATTGTTGAGCTCTTGCCAATTTGTGAATCCTATCTGAAAGGTAAAATGACTAAGAGATCTTTTAATACTAAAGGCAATAGAGCTGCTTGTTGTTCCACAATGTAGATTTTACACCCCAAGTGCAAGGTGGTTCGATGTAGCAATTTAAATTTATAACGGTAAAGTACCAGTGTAATACCTTAAATTTCCTAAGTAGTTGTACTTAGAACATTGATGCATCTTGAACTCAACTTGAACACTAAGCTAAAGAACATTCTTAGAACTCAAACATAGCTTAAAGAAGGTAATATTGAAGTCTCACAAAACCCTAAAATCAAATTAGAAAGCATCAATTCATATTTAAGGGTTTGAAGACCCTAATTGGTTCCATTGAATTTAGTGTGTTGTAAAGTGAAATTTTGTGAATTTTTACTTGAAATT
>JAVXUM010000001.1:27747939-27769893 GCA_035590655.1 Pouteria glomerata
CTTGCTTTTATTATTTCCAAAACGAGAACAGTAGTTAGCGTAATTTAGAAACCCTAGGATTCATTCATATTTAGTTCTCTGTGGAGACGATCCTGAATTCACCAAGTAAAACTGCACCGTACACGCTTACACTTAGGGGTTATTTTCACTGCATATTTGCGAGGTGGTCAGTCATAATCAAAAAACTTATACACTATAATTGTCAACGCCATCTAATACACTGACCTCCAGTAGGAATAACAATATCATCAAGATATTGGCTTTTGTGCTCTCCAAATCCAAGAATACCTCCAGGATCGTGTCGGAGCTCGGGTATCTCGTCGCTCCGACTCCCTAAGCACGAGCTCGAGCCGGGAAGACGCACAGCTCAAGCTCGGAAAGGATCCGATCCCGAACTCGGTGAAAGTCCGAGCTCGGGCTAGGGAAAGGTATGAGCTAGAGAGGTTTAAAGATCACGTGGATTCGTTTGATCCGAGATTCACGCCTTATTTATAGAAGAAAAATATATCATCAGGAAACACGTTCCCAAAATGGTTAAGATTCGATTAAATCATATCTCGTGTAAATATGGAAACCACTAGAAAATCCGGCGAATATCTCGTTTGATACTTATCTACACACATCAGTCTCCCATTATAAAAGGAGGAACATGAAGCCATGAAAGGTACGCAATCTATTTACCAGGCTGTTACTCTGCCCATTTGCTTTGAGATTATCATTATCTAACTTAAGCATCGGAGTGTCTTCAGTAGGCACCACACCGGTGTGCCTAACGAACAGGCGAATTTCTTCCAGTTTTGGCAAGTTTGGTGGATCCTTGGGTCGGGTTCACCGGATCGAGTAACCTCTGAAAATTCATCATCTACAGTTGGCGCCGTCTGTGGGAACAAAGTTTATTCTCCGTTTCCCAAGTTTATGATTCAAACTCGGTCCGGCGTGCATACACTCAGGGATCAGCCAAGTTCAATAATGAAAAACCACGTTCACAGCAATGAACGGATAGCAGCAATGGAAAGGTAGTTTGCTATTATGGCGGCTACCATGTAAGCTCTGATGGAGCAGAATCGTGCCCTTATGGAGTAAGTTGAGCGTATGGCCCAGGCGCAGTAACCACCCCAGCCTCAAGACAATAACGGAGGCAATGGCGGTGCCGTCCAAAACGACGGAGATGGGGGGATGGTTGGAGAGAACAAAACACAGAATCCCCCTCCACGTCGTGGAGGTGTGGCGGCTGAAGCTCAAAGTGAAACTGTCCGCCGACAAGGAGGAGGGACGGAAAGGACAGACAACACGGCAGTAGAGGAAATGATCCGAGCCATGCAGGCTCAAGTCGATGGAATAATGGCCGCAGTCCGGCAACCCAATATCATTGGGGATATTGTGGATAAAACGAGGACACCTTTTACCCCGGAAATAATGGAATGCCCGCTTCCCCCCAAGTTCAAGATGCCTACGATAGACTCTTACGACAGCTCTAAGGACCCGTTGGATCACTTGGATACCTACAATTCTGCAATGCACCTTCATGCGGTTCCCGACGAGATCAAGTGCCGAGCTTTCTCTATCTCGCTGAAGGGACCAGCACGAGCGTGATTCAATAAAATTAAACTGGGATCCATTGCCAACTTCAAAGAGTTGAGCAAGCAGTTTGTGTCCCATTTCATTGGGGGTCAACACCAGAGGAAGCCTTCGGCCCACCTGTTGACTGTCAGGCAGGGGAGAGATGAGACTCTAAGGGAGTACGTGAACAAGTTTAACCAGGGGATACTAGAGATAGAGAAAATTGATGGCAAAGTGGCTATCACAGCCTTCATGAGTGGTCTGAGGCCGGGACGATTTGCTTTTTCCTTAGCTAAGAGGCCTCCGGAGAATATGGCCGAACTCATGTCGCGAGCTCAGAAACATTTGAATGCCGAGGACGTAATGAAAGCCATAAATGAGGCCAAAGTACCTCGGTCAGATAGGAAGCGCTAACAAGAGGACAGGTCTGAACGGGAGGCAAATGCTGCTCAAACCTACGGCGGTAAAGGTAGAGAGGATTATAGAAGAGACCGACCTCCGAGGACAGACTGGGGTTTTACTCCGCTTAACTCGAGGATGGAATAAGTCCTCCATACTATCCAGAGTGATCCAGAGTTCAAATGGCTAAGGGGAATGAAAGACCCGCCGAGCTCCAGGGACAAATCCAAGTACTACCTCTTCCATCGAGACCATGGCTATGACACTGAGGATTACATCGACCTAAAGAGGTTAGTTGAAAGCCTAATTAGAAAAGAAAAATACCATGGGTTTGTAGCTGGTCAGCAAATAGACCAAAGAGGCAACCGAACCCCACCGTGGAGTCCGAGGAGAAACCCGGGAAGAGTGCCGCCTGTCCAGAGAGCTTTGGGTGAAATAAGAGTAATCTCTGGAGAGTTGGCTGGGGAAGGCGAGTCCTCAGCATCAAGAAAGAAGTACGTCAGGGAGCTTAGGGCAAGGGAAGTAATGACGATGAAAAATCCCTTGAAGAAGGTCAGATTGGAATCCTTCTTCATTACGTTTACCGAAGAAGAGGCCCAGGACTTAAGCCACCCGCATGATGATCCGCTAGTGATATCGGCTATCATAGCTAATTTCCAGACCTGCAGGATCCTGGTGGACAGCGAAAGCTCGGCCGACATCTTGTACTGGGATGCTTCCAACAATATGAACATTGGGAAGGATAAGCTACGACCGGTATGCTCCCCCCTGATCGGCTTTGCTAGAGATCGTGTAGAACCCCTCGGGTCAATAGCCCTTCCTGTCACCTTGGACTCGGAACCAGCCGAGGCCTCACGAATGGTGACCTTCCTGGTGGTCAATTCCCCTTTGGCGTATAATGTAATACTGGGAAGGACAGCACTAAATCAGTTCAAGGCCGTAACATTGACCTACCATCTCCATCTTAAGTTCCCTACGGAGGAGGGTGTTGGCTGTGTGAAAGGGAACCAAAGGACGGCCAGAGAATGCTATGCCTCATCATTATGAAGAAAGGCCGCCAAGGAGACTATGGTCATTGACGAACTAGAGATTCGAGACGAAGAAGAGATAAAAAAGGGAGAGCCTAGCGATGACCTCGAGGATGTCATTATTGGCCATCTCGACCTCGGGAGAACAGTAAAGATCGGAGCATCAGCCCCAGAGCAGCAGAAGGAAGAGATCAGGACCTTCTTAAAGCGAAACTCGGACGTATTTGCTTGGACTCACGAGGATATGCCAAGCATTGACATGAAGGTAATGGCCCACCATCTCAACATCCTCCCTGAGTCGAGACCGGTCAAACAGAAAAAGAGGATCTTCGCTCTAGATCAGAATGATGCCGTGGCGGAAGAGGTGGAAAAACCTCTCCAAGCAGAGTTTATAAAGGAGGTGCAGTACCCGGCCTGGCTTTCCAACGTCATGATGGTCAAGAAGTCTAACGGGAAGTGACGGATGTGCGTTGACTTTACGGATCTAAACAAGGCGTGTCCAAAGGATAGCTTCCTACTTCCGGTGATAAATCAGCTAGTGAGCTCAACGGTTGGCCATCAGGTACTTTCTTTTATGGATGCATTTTCAGGATATAACCAGATTCGAATGGCAGATCAGAATCGGGAGCACACTGCCTTCATTACAAACTGAGGTCTCTACTACTACGAGATCATGCCTTTTGGCCTGAAGAACGTTGGGGCTACATATCAGAGACTAGTCAACCTCATGTTCAAGTCTCAGATCCTGCGCAACGTGGAGGTATATGTAGATGATATGCTAGTGAAAAGCAAAGAAGCATCCGAGCACGTGGCAGATCTGGAGGAGACATTTGACACCCTCCGGAAATTCAAGATGAAACTAAACCCGGCCAAGTGTGCAGTCGGTGTTGCCTCGGGAAAGTTCCTCGAATTTATGGTGTCCAGTCGGGGAATTGAAGCTAACCCAGAGAAAGTTAGAGCTATCCTGGAAATGCAATCATTGAGAACTACCAAGGAAGTACAAAGATTGGCTGGGCGTGTGGCGACCCTAAACCGGTTTATATCGAGGTCTTCTGAAAAATGTCTGCCCTTCTTTAGAACATTGAGGAAGGCATTTGAATAGACTGACGAGTGTGAAGAAGCCTTCCAACAGCTCAAGCAGTATTTAAGAATAGTCCCACTGCTCAGCCAAACTAGCGCATGAGAGCTGTTATACCTGTATTTGGCAGTGTCGCCAACAGCCGTTAACTCAACTCTAGTCAAGGAAGATGAGGGAATACAGAGGCCAATATATTATACAAGTCGGGCGTTGCGAGGAACAGAAGAGAGGTATCCGAAAATGAAGCTACTGGCTTTCGCCCTAGTAAACGCAGCTCGGCGATTGAGACCATACTTTCAGGCTCATTCCATAGTGGTATTGACAGACCAGCCGTTGAAAACCATACTTCATAAGCCCGAGACATCAGGAAGGTTGGTTAAGTGATCAGTAGAATTGAGCCAGTTCAACATTCAGTATAGACCCTGGGTGTCAACAAAAGGTCAAGCAGCCGCTGACTTCATAGCAGAATTTACGGTGGCACAGGAGAATCAGCACGAGGAAGGAAAGGTGTCACAAACTTGGGTATTGAACATTGCTGGCCCATCCACACGGGAGGCGAGCGGAGCTGGCAATGTCCTGGTGTCCCCAAAAGGCTTCAAAGTGGAGTATGTGCTCAAGTTCAAATTCCCGACCTCCAACAATGAGGCAGAATATGAGGCACTGATAGCTGGGCTACAGATGGCCCTGAGGATGGGGGTAGACCACGTCAAGGTACGTAGTGATTCTCAGCTTGTTGTTGAACAAATGAAGGGAGAGTTTGAGGCTCGGGGTGATAGAATGGCTAAATACCATGAAGTAGCCAGAAGCCTGACTAGAAAGTTCTCCAGTGTTATGCTAGAAAGGGTGCCCAAGGAAGAGAATGATGAGGCAGATCGGTTGGCAAAGATAGCTTCATCTAAGGATAAGAATTCTGAAATGCCGGTCGAGGTTCTAGAGGCACCGAGCACCAGGTTAGTTACAGTGTTGCAGGTAGAGGTGGAAGCAGTTTGGGCTCAACCTATAAAAGAATTCCTAGACAGGGGGGACCTACCCGTGGATGAAAATGAGCAACGAAGGATCAAGTACCGAGCCATGAAATACGCCCTCATTAGTGGGTTACTGTATAGACGAGGTTACACCATGCCCCTGCTGAGGTGTGCAAACGAAAAAGAAGCCGAGTATGTCCTACGAGAAATCCACGAGGGAGTATGTGGGAACCATTCTGGATGGAGGTTATTGGCCAAGAAAGCCCTCCGAGCTGGATATTACTGGCCGACCATAGAAAAGGACGCTCGGCAACTGGTGAAGAAGTGTGACAAATGCCAGAAGTTTTCTAACATCCCGAGGTTACCTACCCAAGAATTGTCTCCAATGCAGAGCCCATGGCCGTTCGCCCTGTGGGGAATTGACCTCATAGGACCACTCCCTTTAGGAAATGGGCAAAGGAAGTTTGCTGTGGTAGCCATCGACTATTTTACCAAGTGGGTCGAAGTTGAAGCCTTGCCAACCATCACCGAGCAAAACATGAGGAAGTTCCTTTGGCAGGGGATCATTTGTAGGTTCGGGATCCTGAGGGTTGTCGTGACTGACAACGGAAAGCAGTTTGAAGGCAAACAGTTCAATGAACTCTGTCAACAACTTAATATCAGCCATCATTACTCCACACCAGAACACCCGCAAGCTAACGGACAAGTGGAAGTAGCCAACAAAGCGCTCCTCAAAATTATCAAGACCAGGCTGGAGAAAGCTAAGGGACTGTGGGCAGACGAGCTACCAAGCATATTGTAGGCCTACAGAACAACGGAACGAACTCCTACGAGATACACCCCTTTCTCCTTGGCCTTCGGCACTGAAGCAGTAATACCAGTGGAGATCGGCTTCCCTAGCTCAAGGGAAGCCAACGAGGAAACCTTGGCTGAAGGAATCGATCTTGTGGAGGAAAGGCGACTACACACGGCAGTAAAGATGGCGGCCTATCAGCAGAAAGTTAAGCAATATGACGATAAAAAATTTCAACCACGGCATCTAAAGGTTGGAGACCTGATCCTTAAAAAAGTCAGACGACCATAGATCCTCGTGAAGGTAACCTCGGGCCGAACTGGGAAGGTCCCTACATTGTTGATTCATTTACAAGGAAGGGAACCTACTAGCTGAAGGATATTACTGAGAAGAGACTGTCGCACCCTTGGCACGAAGACCATCTTAAGTTTTATCATGTATGAGTTTGATTACTTCGAAGAAGCTAAGAATGTTACAATTTAATTATGACTTTAAGCAGTTCAAAATTCTTTTTATGAGTTTTTAGCCTCACACGTCTGTAACTAAGCACGGAACTAATTAAATGACGGCTCTAAGCGGCCTCGCGCCCAAAGGCAAAATACTAATGACTGATCCCCGAGATCGGTCGGATAAGAATGGCCTCGCGCCCAAGTTATAAGACCGACCTGTGAGATCGGCCAAGCACGGAGCGGCCTCGCGCACAAGGTAAAAAGAAAAGTAACCGAGCTCCGAGCTCGATCACCAACCAGTGGGCTTGTGCCCAGAGTACAAGACCGATCTAAGAGATCGGACGGCTCTAAGAGGCCTCGCGCCCAAAGCCAAAATACGAATGACCGATCCCCGAGATCGATCGGATATGAGCGACCTCGCGCCCAAGTTATAAGACCGACCTGTGAGATCGGCCAAGCACGGAGCGGCCTCACGCCCAAGGCAAAAAGAAAAGAAACCGAGCTCCGAGCTCGATCACCAATTAGCGGCCTCGCGCCCAAAGTATAAGACTGATCTGAGAGATCGGTCGGCTCCGAGCAGCCTCACGCCCAAAACCATAGGAAGAATGACCAATTTGAGAGATCGGTCGGTTACGAAGCGGTCTCTGGCCCAAAGCCACCAAAGACCGATCTCGAAGTTCGGCCCGAGAAATGAGAACCATAAGGGCTTAGCGCCCAAGGCTTTTAAATGGACCGATCTGAATGACCAAATGCCCGAGGCTTGTGAAAAGAGATATCAAACTGTGAGGTTGGCTAATGGACACTCGTAACGATCTAAGCAACAACTTAAGAGGTACAAATTCACCTGAGATTCATCGTTTATTTATTTATCCGTTAGCATATGAATACATGTTAAGTGTTCTGAGCAGCTTAGTCCTAAACTACTGAGTAATTGAGACCAAGTCTTCAATTCAGCCAAGGAGAGAGAACAATATATCAAAAATTCATTGATTTCATTGATATCAAAATGTTTACAGAACAATGAAAGGTTTACAAAAAAAAAAAAAAAGGTGGGGGGAGAGGGGAAAGAAAAAAACATAGATCAGCTCTGGTCCGAATTGTCCAAGAGAATGACCTTAGAGAGGTCCAAGTCTGGGTGCAGCTCAGAAATTTCCTTTTTGGCGTCATTGAACCCATCAACATAAGTCTCAGCCAGCCAAGCTTGAGCCTCATCCCCTTCCTTGAACTCCTCCAGGGCCCTGGTCTTTTCATCCTCGACCCGGCTCTTGAGCTCTTCCAGCTTCTTCTCCTTCTCCTTCTGGGAGACCTGCGCGAGCGCCTGCTCCTTCAGAGTGGCCTTCTTCAAAAACCAGGAGCGCGCCTTTTCCCAAGCTACGTTGGCCTGCTCAAGGTCGTTCTCACAGGACTTGACCTTGGCCTCGAGCTACTCCATTTTGGCCTCTAGATCTGCCACCCTTCTGCTCAGAGACTCATTCCTCGATTTCTCCAATGAATGGTGCTATTTGATCTGCAGAAATTGAGTGCTGAGCTCTGAATTGAATAGCATGACCTGCAACACAAAGAAGTGTAAGCATGCGCAAGGATATAATTGTGTATACATGAAAAAAAGATAAGAAGTTTTACCTTTGCCAAATCATGGGCCACGCCTCGAGCGAGCTCGGTGTGAGTAAGGTCTTGCGACCTCTTCAGATCCACATGCGTCAGTATATCGTGCATCCTCTTTACTGCCAGACCAACGTCATCAAGGACGTTAGGGGCAGATGGAGGGATGCCCACTCCTCCAGCATCCTTCTCCGCCGGCACCGAAGTTGGCGGGGCTGGAAGGGACGTCTCCAAGACTAGAGGAGCTCCCGAGGCAGGTGGGGGAGTCTGGCCTTCAGTGATAAAGGTCGAGATCGGCAACTGATCCTGCCTGTCAGCACTCAGTGGCTGACCCTAAAATGTATTTAGGTTTTACCTCCCAAGTGCAAAAGGGTAGTCGTAGTTTTACTCGGTAAGAAATAAAATCATCTCCACAGGGAAGGCTGTGTTAAAAGTACTAGACTTGTTCTCTTAGTTAGTAGGTGAAAATTAATATAAACTTTGAGTACGGTATAGGTCGAGAATGGTGGGGTGAAGGAATTATTATATTAATTTAAAACAATAATATTAAAAATAAATTACTAAGAAAATCTTGACTTCGAACCAAATCCAGTAGTGAGATAGTATTGGTTTGCTCAAACACATTGATAACTCAACCTAGTAATTACACATGCATTACTAGGTCGGAGGATATTTCTTTTAAAATCCAATTTAAGGAACTCAAGGTAAGTGAGGTTTTGGAAATTAGTTTTGATCTCACTGGGACATTGAATCGAACACCTAGTGTGCACAAGCGTCAACTCGTAACTAGGTTTCAATTATAACACAAGTGAATCAATTTCGTAAGAACCTCAAGTTATGGTTTTTGTTTTAGGAAAATAGGTTCCAAATCACCAGGCCATTGAACCAAACACTTGTATAAACGAGTGGCCAATCGTACCCAAGCTTTAATTATAACACGAGTGATTTGATTTCGTAAGAAAACCTAGTTTGGGTTTTAGAAAAGAAGTCTCTAACTCACTAGGACATTGACACAAACAGTTAGTGTGCACAAATGAAAACTTGTAACCAAGCGACGGTTTAACACGAGTGAGTAAGTTTCAAAAGAACCCTAGCTTACTATGAAATTCCAATTAGAAAGCAAAAATATATTTCATTGTTTATTAATCTCACATGTTTGAATTCACCAAACTACCATCCAGACTCGAAGACCAGAAATGACTTCCCCGGACAACCCCTATGCTTTCATTGTAGGTAACTGGGGCATCTGAGATCAAATTGTCCCTTGTTAGTAAGACAAGGGGAAGTGACGGGACCCATGAGGAGTGATTCGGGGGTGCAAACTCGGCTCTGTCATCGATGTGGCCAGGCAGGCCATATTCAACGGTTCTGTCCCCTATTGTTAATAGGCCTTGGAGGAAGAATGGGGCCAGGAAGCCAAGCCTTCCAAGGCAGTCATGCCCCCACATCCCAGTCAGTGCAGTAACAGCAACCACGACCAAGAGGTCCCCCACCTGGGCCAGCACAGAGTGGAACAGCACAGTTACCAAATGGAGCTTCCCAAGGACAAAGAATGAGCAGACCCCAAGGTTCTCAAGCACAGGGAAGAGTCTTTGCCATATCTCAACAGGAAGCACCGATAGAGCCGCTAGTGACCTGAGGTACTTTTCAAGTTTACTTCTCCTATGTCACTGTGTTGTTAATTACTGAGGCTTCGCATTCTTTTATCTCTAATCAGTTTGTAGCTGCATTAGGGTTAGAAACTAATGCCATAGATTTAGTGTTACACGTGGAAACTCCCGTAGTAGGATTCTCCTCCTTAATTACTATGTGTAAGGGATGTGAAATACGAGTAGACGATGTCTATGATGGACAAGAATTAACCTTCCATTTTGATTTGATTGTGTTAGAAATGAGGGGTTTTGATGTGATTTTTAGGATGGACTGGCTTGTATCTTACTAAGTTATCATTGATTGTTATACCCGCAAAATATCGTTATCCAATCCCGAAGGAATGGTAATTCGCTTATTTGCGGATCAATGCAGCGTCCAAGACTTGTTCTTTTGGGATAGGCATAGAGGGGCTGATTTATGTAGTATCTTTGCCTGTATGATGTTAGAGGGAGAAGATGAAAAGCGCCAAATGAAACTACCCCGGGTGGTGAATGAGTTTCCCGATATGTTCTCGGATCATCTAGCAGGGTTACCACCATAACGGGAAATAGAGTTTCACATTGATTAGTCCCGGGCACAAAACCTATCTCCATCCCCCCTTATCGGTTGGCACCAGCTGAACTCGAAGAACTAAGAAAACAGCTAGACGACTTGTTGGGTAAGGGATTTATTAGATCGAGTACCTCACCTTAAGGTGCACCGGCATTATTTGCTGCCAAGAAGGACGGAACGCTCCGAATGTGTATAGACTACCGGAAACTAAATCATGCGACCATCAAGAATAAGTACCCATTATTGCGGATTGATGACCTCTTTGATTAACTAAAAGGATCCATATGGTTTTCCAAAATTGATCTTCGGTCTGGGTATCACCAAGTAAGAATTCGGAAAGCTGATATCCCAAAAACGGTGTTTAGAACTCGGTATGGCCATTATGAGTTCTTAGTGATGCCATTTAGGTTGACTAATGCACCGGCAGTCTTTATAGACTTAATGAATCGGATCTTTCGGGAATTTTTAAATAAGTTTGTTATGGTATTTATCGATAATGTGTTGGTATATTCATGATCAGAAGAGGAGCACAGGCAACACTTACGGTTGGTGCTGTAAAGGTTAAGGGACCATCAATTGTATACTAAGCAAAACAAATGTGACTTCTAGTTGAAGGAAGTCAAATTTTTTGGGCATGTGGTATCCCCAGAAGGAGTGGCAGTAGATCCGTCCAAGATCGAAACAGTTATGGAATGGCCTCAACCAATGACTGTATTTGACATACATAGTTTCCTTAGGCTGGTTGGGTATTATCAACGATATGTCTTGGACTTTTCAAGGCTAGCAGCTCCATTGACAAGATTAACCAGAAAAGGGGTAACATTTGAGTGGAGTAACGCTTGTAAGAAAGTCTTTCAATAAATAGAGAGAAGATTAACCATCACCCCAATACTTATCATCCCAGAAAGGGGAGTAGGGTATGCAGTATATTATGATGCGTCGAGAAAAGGCCTGGGATATGTTCTGATGCAAAATGGAAAAGTGGTGGCCTATGGCTCCAGACAGTTGAAGACACATGAAAGGAGCTACCCCGTACACGATTTGGAGTTAGCAGCTGTAATTTTTGCCTTGAAAACCTGGAGACATTATTTATATGGTGAGAGGTTTGAATTTTTTTCTGATTATAAGAGTTTGAAATATATTTTCACACAGAATGACTTAAACCTAAGGCAGCATCAATGGATGGAGTACATGGAGGACTATAATTTTGACTTACACTACCATCTAGGCAAAGCCAATGTAGTGGCAGATACCCTAAGTCCAAAAACAGGAAGTGTGGTTGCAACAATGGCTCTAAAGGAATGGGAAATGTTGGGAGTACTTAATGAGTTTGCCTTGGAATGTGAAAAATAAATGGAAATGAGAGCACTGTACACGTCCCTGGCCTTCCCAGCCTTGCTCCATCAAGTAATTTTTTTTTTCTTTTTTGAAAAGTAAAGAAAAAATTATTATAAAGAATAAAAAGAGAATGTATAAAACTTCACAGGAGCATACCCCCATTCAAACAAGAGAAACAAATTCCCAACAAGAGATAAACATTACAAACTAGGGAATTAAACCAAACAACATAAAAATCGAAAATTACATTCCCAAAATAAAGGAAGGCAAATTCCACCGCTGGAGTAAATGCCAATTCACCTCGGTGACAGGAAAGCCCGAGCAACTCATAAGCCTCAATCGGACCAAGTTCTTTTTAGAGTTTATGAGAGTCACCACATTCACATAACAGGTCTCATACATCATTTTGTTACGCTTCTTCCAGATAACATACACACATGCTGCAAGAGCCAACTTCCCAATTAATGATGACAAGGAAGATCCATGGAAATTGGACAGTGCCCAATCAATCACATCCTCCTAAGAAGCACCAAATGCCTGGAAACCACAATCAATCAAGATAGTCATCCATATCCTTTCAATAAAAGGGTAACCAAAAAAAAGATGGTCATGGTCTTCATAAGAACCCCTACAAAATAGACAGCTAGCTCGCGACAAAAATCCATAAGACAAAAGCTTATCCTGAGTACTCAATTTCTTTTTCACAGCAAGCCAAAGAATGAAAAAATGCCGAGGAATATGAAATTGAAACCAGACAATAGAAAACCATGGCACCTGTGGATGATAAGTGTGAACAGAGTTCCAAACCATTTTAGCTGAAAACACATAATCCTTACTGTTTTTCCACACCAGAGCATCCGCATGTCCAACATTAGGAGATGGCATCAGCTCACATTCTCTCTTAAGATCAATTAGGTTAGGCGAGTTAGCCGTTGGCCAACACCAACGTCCATTAACAATTATATCTTTAACAAGTGCATCCTTTGGTAGTCCTGAGTCATAGATAACTCTATCACTCATAGAAGCATATGGCACCACGCGGTATCCAGGCATCAAACCATAGGGACATGCAACCCCCATCACCAACCCTCATAACCATAAAGGGTTGAACTTTACTTCTCATCTTTAAAATTTTCTTCCACGTCCACAAACACTTCCAAGGAACTTTTGCTACCCAAAACTGCTCCTTATGCAAAATATTCTGTTTAGCCCAAGCCACCTATAAAGAAGTAGAGAAATGATGGCACAAGTTCCAAACAAACCTGGCCATACACGCCATATTTCAATCATGGATCTTCTTAATTCCCAATCCACCTTCATTTTTAAGCTTAGTGACCTCCTCCCAAGCAACTTTAGCCCCATGTGTTTTTAAGGAGGTTCCTTTCCAAAGAAAGGCATGCAAGATACCTTAAATCTCCTTAATAACTTTGACAAGAAGAATAAAATGAGTGCACCAGTATGCTTGAATGTTGAATAAAACTGACTGAATGAGCTGGATACGGCCAGCATAAGATAAGAATTGATTAGTCCAGACCTTAACTCTTCCAACAATTCTATCCACCAGATAACGACAATCAGCAGCACATAGTTTAGTGGAGATAAGAGGCACCCCAAGATAACGAACTAGCAATGTACCCCGTCCAAATCCCAAAGTGTGAAGAATTTGGGACTAAGTAACATCATCAACTCCATAAAGAAAAATCTCACTTTTGGTAGGATTAGGCTGAAGTCCAGACAAAAATTTGAAAAGATCCAAAGATTCTCTTACAACCTGAACAGAACCAACATCACTTCTACAAAACACCATTAGATCATCAGCAAAACACAAATGAGTAATTTTCATCTTACCACAACGCCAATGATAGGAAAAATTAAGGAAAGCAGCTGCCTTATGTGAAAGAATCCTAGAAAAGATTTCCATGCAAATTACAAAAAGATATGGGGATATCAGATCACCCTGCCTCAACCTCTTCCCGCCTTCAAAGTAATTGAAGCGCAAAACGAGGATAAAGAAACGAAGGAGATCCGTGGGAAACTAGAAGGCTCAGTAGACTTACCAGGCTAGACAATTGAGAACGGAGTGCTTAAACATCCAGGGAGAATTTTGGTACCTTCAGACATTAGAAATGAAGTTTTAAAGGAATTTCATCATTCACGGTTAACCGTCCATTCGGCGGTATGAAAATGTATCATGATCTGAAGAGGCAGTTTTACTGGGCCAAGATGAAAGGGAGGTGGCAGAGTTCATAGAATGGTGCTTAACTTGCCAGTAGGTGAAAGCAGAACATCAGAGGCCAGCTGGGCTATTACAACTCTTACCTGTATTAGAATGGAAATAGGAACACGTTACTATAGACTTTGTATCTGGATTGCCGAAAATAAGAAGGGGCTGTGATGATATCTGGGTGATCGTGGATCGATTGACCAAATTAGCCTACTTTTTGGCCATGAAGATGACAGATTCCCTAGATTCTTTGGTCTGGCTGTACGTACGAGAGATTGTGAAGCTACATGGGACACCAGTCTTCATCGTCTCCGACCGGGACCTCTATTTTGTCTCTCGTTTCTGGCAGAGCTTTCAAATTGTTATGGGGACAGAATTGTGTTTCAGTACTGCTTTCCACCCCCAGACTGACAGCCAGTCAAAGAGGACCATTCAAGTACTGGAAGACATGCTCCGAGTGTGCGTTCTAGACTTTACGGGAACGTGGGAGGACCATTTACTACTGGTAGAGTTTGTCTATAACAACAGTTATCAGGCCAGCATTGGCATGGCACCATTTGAGGCCTTGTACGGCAAACCCTGCAGATCCCCAGTGTGTTGGACGCAGGTTGGAGAATCAGCCATAGTGGGGTCAGAATTGGCTCAGGAGACAACTGAAGCAACGGTTAGAGACAACCTGAAGCCAACAAAAAAGCTATGCGGACCAACGAAGGTAACCGTTAGAGTTCTAAGTGGGGGATCATGTGTTCTTAAATGTGTCACCCCGAAAAGGACAATTCCATTTTGAAAAGCGAAGAAAGCTATCCCCCCACTATATTGGTCCATTTGAAATCTTGGCACAGGTTGGAGATGTGGCCTATCGATTGGCTTTGCCACCGCAGCTGTCGGGGGTGCATGAAGTATTTCACGTCTCCATGTTGCGGAACTATGTTCTGGACCCCTTACATGTACTGACTTAGGCAGAGTTGGAGGTCGGCTCAGATTCTAGATATGAAGTGAGGCCGGGTCAAATTCTGGACACTCGAGACCAGGTGCTTTGGGGGAAAATTATTCTATTAGTTCGAGTGCTGTGGAAACATCATGGGATAGAAGAGTCTACATGGGAGCGTGAAGCTGAAATGCGGGAAAAATACCCCAAGTTATTTGTATGAACTGTGTTGACTTTACTTGTATTGTCATGTCAAAGTTAAAATGATAAAATTTCGAGGACAAAATTTTTTGTAAGGAGGGAAGACTGTAATATCCGAGGTTCCTGAGATGAATATAAATGTCATTTTGAACTTATCTTGGAGATGAGTATGTGTTAATGTAGTAACTTATATCCCTGAACATGTCTCAGATTTACACTTGGTTTTGAAGTTAGGAAATTACATCAAGTCCACGTGGTTTAAGGCTTAAGTTATTTGAGAACCTTAGTCACCTAAAGTAGGTTAAGTGTTTGAAATTAGGCTTAAGGATGCAATGGAGCATTTAAATTAATGCGATTGGTGGAAGAAAGACAAAGTGACAAACAAAGGAAGACAGGAATCAGATTGTTTGCACAGACTATGCATTAGTCAAAAATATGCTTTGGGAGAGCTTCTCTCTCTAGAACCTCCCTCTGAAAAACCCATGTCCCCCCTCACATTTGATCCCTCGTCATCGTCTCAATCTTCAAATGCTACAGACTTCTCTGTTAGACCAAAAGAAGCTTCAACCGTCCACGGTCTCTCGCCCAAGCCAGTCAATGCATCGGACAACTTAGAACAAGTTTCTGACCAACTTGAGGCATGCATAGGCACGGATGTTTCCTCTTCTCGGGTTACATCCCAGACTATACATACGTCGACCTCCCTCCCCTCCTCGCCTACATACTCCGTGAAAACCAGTAAAACATCCAAGAGTATTGAAGAACTGCGATTGGAGCTGCTATCGTTCAAAAAGAAGATTGCGGAATCTGAAAGCTCCACAAAAACTCCCCAAGGCTCTACTGCTATCGGGACGAAGTCAGCTGTTTCTCTCATAGCCACTGTAGACTCCTCTGGTATCAGTCCCGTTGCTCCCTCAGGTCCTTTCCAGATGCTTCCAGGGACAAGAATGGGGCCATCCCCCCCACCAGATTCTGAGCCAAGAAGTGGTACCTCTCTACTTGACATGGTTTCTGTAAAGCCGCTGCACCCAGCGTCAAAGAAAGCCTCGCAGCCATTGCTAGACCATGATAAGCGCAAAGGCTTGTCTGCACCGTATCAATGCCAGAGTCAAACTACCTCTCAGGTTCCTGACGCAGCATGCTATGTTCCACTGGTCAACGACACACCCTCAACAGGTATTAACCGAACGTTACCCCCCATGAATTCAAAATTTACTCTTTTACCGCCCTCTGCCCATGAAACCCTTTCTATGGGCCTGGACCAGAACTTTCCGCCTCTCCAAAAACCCAACTCCACTTCACCGGTTGCTAGCCCAAAAAACAACCTTGCTATTTTAACTCAAATGGATCCACCGCATCAACTGCCCAGCCCAAAACCTGGTACCTCAACTTGGGCCAACCTCTTCAAAGCCAATAAACTCAGAAGCAATGGCCTGCAACTTGATCACGTCCCTGAGCTTGTCTCTAAGGAGGGTCCTCAACCTTGCATAGCCATCTCACGGCAGGAAGTCCAAGAGGAGCTAGACCGCTGGAGTAATGCACTGATTGGTTATGTTATTGGAGCAAAGCCACCATTTAAGCTAATGAAACAATATATTGACAGCAAATGGAAGTCCTTTGGCCAAGTTGAATTGTATGTACTTAGGAGTGGTATGTTCATTTTCAATCCACCGAATGAAGAAACCAAGTTGCAGCTATTGGAAATGGGTCCATGGACTTACTTTGATAAGCCACTTATCCTTAAACCTTGGACTTCAACATGCTCATATGAAAATGATAACCTAGACACCATCCCAATCTGGATTCGTTTTCCACACCTGAAGCTACACCTTTGGTCACCCCAAGTCCTAAGTAAACTGGCCAGCTCGGTAGGGAAACCATTATTTACGGACTGCATGACAGCAACTAAACAAAGGTTATCGTTTGCTCGGGTCTGTGTGGAAATTACACCTGGTGCTGAATTACCAAAGAGTATTGACATTCAGGACTTTGAAGGGAATACATTTACACAGCAGATTGAATATGAATGGACTCCCAAGCTGTGCCAGTATTGTAAGAGCTTAACCCACAGATCCAACCAATGTCCAAAGGTAGTCAAGCAGGAATGGAGACCTATTACCACTCAGCGAGTAGTCCCTGATACTACCTCCCAAGCTAACTTGATGCAGAACATGGCCACCTCAACAGAAGTTACCACTACCAACAAATTTGAAACCTTGTTACCCCCTGATCCGCCCCATGCCAAGGCTGATGGCGTGCAGCAAACCAATACAAGTGTCCAGAACCCTGCGCCTGAGCATCCAGTAACTCACCAAGCCTCATCTGCTGTTCCTTCTCAGTTAACTGACGTGCAGTCCTGCATTGAAACTGCTAATTCAAGTGAAGTTCCTTCACCCCCTTCCCAGCACCAAGAGCTTTCTTCTGAGGTTATCCAAAATGCTGAGCCCGTGATCTTTACTCCTCCTGGTGATACCAACTTATCAAAGAGCCAAAAGAAAAAGAAAGCCAAACTCCTTCATGCTATTGCCCGTGCAGGCCATGCTTCTCCAAGCAGTTCCCCTCCCAATTCCTCCCAATGAATCTGGCTGCATGGAATACTAGGGGACTTAATCACCCCATAAAGCAATCAGAAGTCAGGAAATTCATTAATGGCTCTTCTCTGCACCTGGTAGGCCTTTTGGAAACAAAAATACAATGTCACAACATTGAGAAGACATGTAAGTCAATTAACTCCAATTTTTGTTTTGCTGGTAACCACTCCATTGGGGTGGCAGCCAGAATTCTTCTTTTGTGGGACCCCTCTATGCTTAAGCTGGAAGTCATACACTCCTCAAGTCAATCCATCTTTTGTCACATAACTCATCTTGCATTATCCATCAATTTCTTTGCCACTTTTGTCTATGCTGCTAATGTCAGGGATAGTAGGGAGCATTTATGGGCTGACCTCCGAGCAAGTAGTAGCCTTATAGCTAACTCAAAGCCTTGGGTCATATTGGGAGATTTCAATGTAATTAGGAATGCTGGTGAAAAGAGGGGAGGTAACAGTATTGACAAACTTGCTACCCGAGACTTCAACCACTGCATTGATGAGATTGAAGTTGCAGACCTAAGGTTCTCTGGTTGTTTTTTCACTTGGAGCAATAAGCAGGAAAGTGATGGAAGAATATTCAGCAAGCTTGACCGAGCCTTAATCAATGAAACTTGGTTATCTGTTTTCCCTGAATCTGAGGCCTTTTTTCCTACCGCTTCCATTTCAGATCACAGTCCTATAGTTGTGAACATCCGGGCCAACACAGATAGAGGTAAAAAGCCATTCAAATTTTTCAACTTTTGGACCAAGAACAAGAATTTCATTAAGACCGTGGAGGAAGCATGGTCCACTCAAGTCTTGGGAGTTCCTATGTACAGACTTTTCTCCAAGTTAAAAATCCTTAAGCCTGCTCTTAAGACTCTCAATTACAAACACTATGGAGGGATCACTGAGAAAGTCACTGAAGCAAAGACATTATTGGATGCTATTTAGCATGAGCTACAACAGAACCCATCACCGAGCCTACTTACTGAGGAAAATGAAGCCAAAGAGAAATACCTTCACCTTGCACTAGCTGAAGAAGCTTTCTTCAAGCAAAAAGCTAGAGACAATACTATCAAAGTGGGAGACCAGAACACTGCCTATTTCCATAGGAAGGTTAAAGCCCATTGTTCAAGAAATAAGATCCTCTCAATTCAAGGTGTTCAAGGTACAAGGTATGAAGATTACAGGGAAGTCAAATCCATCTTCATTGAATACTATACCAAGCTCCTGGGAACTCCTTTTGATTACCCGAATGATGCCAAGGATTTTGTTATAGAGATCATGGATTCATCCTTACCAAAGGAATTGTTAGACCCTCTTGTGCATGAGATTACAGAGAAGGAAATTAAAGATACTCTTTTCTCCCTACCAAGTCATAAAGCTCCGGGCCCGGATGGATACACCCCTCATTTCTTCAAGAAAGCTTGGGAAGTGATTGGAGATGACTTCATAGCTGCTATAAAGTCTTTCTTTCAATCGGGTAAATTGCTTAAAGCCATCAACTCTACTAGTATTGCTTTGGTCCCAAAAGTTCCCAATCCTAGCAAAGTGACAGACTACAGGCCCATCTCTTGTTGCATCACCATCTATAAATGTATCTCCAAGTTGCTTGCCAATAGACTCAAAAAACTAATGCCATACATCATCAGTCCAACTCAAGCCGCATTCGTGGAAGGTAGATCAATCTCCGACCAAATTCTTCTCATGCAGGAACTAGTAAGGAATTACCACAGGGAACAGCTTTCTCCTAGAAGTGCCTTGAAAATAGACTTGATGAAGGCTTTTGATTTTGTATCATGGGACCTTATTCTGGATATAATGCAAGCTCTTCATCTTCCTACTACATTTGTTGAATGGGTGAAAGTTTTTATTACTACACCGCAGTTCTCAATCTCATTAAATGGTGTACTAGAGGGCTGCTTTCCGGGGGCAAAAAGGCTACAACAAGGTGATCCACTCTCCCCATATCTCTTCCTCTTGGCTATGGAATTCTTCTCCCGATTTTTCAAAAAGAAAGTGCAAAATAGTGATTTTTCTTACCATCCAAAGTGTAGCAATCCCCCCATCAACCATATTTGTTTCGCTGATGATTTATTCTTGCTTTGCACCCCAAGTGAAACTTATTTCCAAGTCATCCATGCTTCCCTCAAGGAATTTCATAAGTACTCAGGACTTCAACCAAATGGAAGCAAAAGCATAGCTTACATCTTGGGTTTGTGCCAACATGAGAAAAACAGGCTTTGTTCATTGCTTGGATTCCAGTTAGGTACTCTCTCAGTCAGGTACTTAGGAGTCCTTCTCATCTCGACAAAGCTTAAAAGCGAGAACTGCAAGTTACTTATTGATAAAGTGACCAACAGGGTAAGAAGCTGAACCTCTAAGTGTCTGTCATATGCTGGTAGACTTGTTCTCATCAAGTCTATCCTATTTAGTATTCAAGTCTATTGGAGCATTCATTTCATACTTCCAAAGAAGGTGACCCAAAGCATTGAACAAATATTAAGACGTTACCTCTGGTCTGGGGCTGATCTAAGAAAATGGGGAAGCAAAGTGGCATGGAATGAGTTATGTAAGCTGATAGAAAAATGTGGTCTTGGCATCTGTAAACTTGTTGAATGGAACAAAGCTGCAATGATGAGACACATATGGAGTTTGTGTTCCAAAAGCTCCTCTCTTTGGGCAAACTGGTGCAGCTCTAATCTCCTTAAAGGAAAATGTTTTTGGGAGGTCAAAGTACCTTTAGACTGCTCATGGACATGGCGGAAACTCCTTAAGCTAAGGGACCAAGCAATTCCCCTATCCAAATATGTTGTAGGTGTAGGTAACATAATCTCTCTTTGATATTCTAATTGGCACCCATGTGGCCCTTTGATCCCTAAGTATGGCCCTAGAATTGCTTATGATGCTGGCATACTACCAATGCAAAAGTCTCTCGTCTGATTGATGATGGGCGTTGGAATTGGCCATTTCCATGCACATAGGAATTAAGAGAGATAATCCTTAAACACCCCCTTAACTATGCACCTAATTCACAATTGGAGGATAAATTTAATTGGATTGCATCTAAGAATGGCATATACTCCACTACCACCATATGGAACTCCATTCGGGAGAAGTCACCAAAGGTCACTTAGCATCATCTAGTATGGTTCCCTAACCATATCCCACGACATGGATTCATCCTATGGCTGGCTATCAAGGAAAGGTTGCACACTAAGGAGAGGATACTCACTTGGGGTATGAACATTGATCCTAAATGTGTGTTGTGTGGCCATATGGTGGAGACCTTGGACCATTTATTTTTTTAAAGCCCATTCTCGGCTAAACTAAGGGAAATGGTCTTATCCAAATGCCTCATTAAAAAAGGCCAGCAACCTTGGAGGAATGAAGTTTCATGGGCTACTGGAAAATTTGGTGGAAAGTACTTTGCAAGCACACTTAGAAAAATTGCTTAGGCAGCCCTTGTCTATTCTGTTTGGCAAGAAAGGAACTCTCGGATTTTTAAAGGTTCATCTTCCCCAACTAGTACAATTGTTCATGACATTGGTCATATAGTCAGGCTCAAGCTCCTCAATACCCTTGTCACTAGGCCTACAGCTGAACATGCTATCTTATGTAACAACTGGGGGATTCCATTGTAAATAATTCTTTTGTATTGCTGGGGTATGCCCCTATGACTTTGTACTTCTTTTCCCATTAATCCAAATTTCTCTTAATTACCAAAAAAAAAAAAAAACTAATTGTTTCATGGTTTAATCAACCTAGTTCTTCCCTAACTAAATGAAGCATGTGTCATTCCTCAAGCCCTCCACTTGTCAACCTTAAGCTCCTCCTAACCAACTTGGTTACATCTAAAACTACTCAAGTTTCCAAGGGGTCCCACCATCTTAAATGAGCTTAATTGAGCTTGCAATCTAGAAAGACCATAAGACCCCTCAATCGGCCAAGGCCACTCATCCGGGAAGGTTTCCCCCACCAACTCAAGCTATATACATAGATATACATATATTAAGTCTTCAAACATTAAAGATGTGGCCCCCACCAATTTTAATGCTAGAAAACCTAATTAGCAAAATGACAAAACAATGGAAAACCACCCAATCTTGCAACCACAAGAGACAAGTCTTCCCCCCCTCAACTCCATCCGGCCAAACCTTGATCTTTTGACCACTTTACTTCCACTTCCCTCTCCTTTGATTGGTTGGTCAATAAGTGGAACATGAAACTACCACGTGAGTTAAGAGGAAGCCATTTACATGGTCAACATGGGAACCAAACTCTTTGGATGACTGGCTAAGCTAGGACCAAGACATTCACATGACCAAATGGTGATCTTCCTCTCACCACTCAAAATAATGGATTTGCTCCATTGCACCCTCAAGTCTAATTTCCACCACTTAGCCTCATTTGGGTGTTAGGGTTCTCAATTAAATCAAGCCATGGTTCGGGGTTAAGTTACTCATTTGGCACATATTCATTCCCAAGATAAGTGCAAATGAAATATACATTCATCACAAAACCTCGGGTATTACATTGGGGGATTATAGAATCTTGTATAGATCATACTAATAATGTATAAAATTCATGTATATCGAGGGTATGTTCCCTT
>JAVXUM010000001.1:27832442-27845507 GCA_035590655.1 Pouteria glomerata
GTAAAGACTCAAGGGACCCGTGTTACACCCCTTGGCCCATCCGCTAGAGAACCGTGTTACACCTCTAGTCAGGCATCTACCTATCTCAGGCAGGCATCCGGCTGCAGTCCGGGTAATATATCTCATAACCTTATTTACGTCCCAACTACACATGACTTCACTCAAGTCACGTTTATACATTTTGGGGATCATCCGGTGTTGTCACAATTATTATCATGTGTGCATCACAACCGTGCATCAGCACGTCACAATCTATGGCACTCTCGGCCAATCCAATTATCAAATACACCGGATGGAACCACCCCAATCTCAATGCTCATGATATGCTCAATCATAGAAATTTAATCATTTACTCAATGAAATATGCATTTATACTCATCCAGGATCAAAAGAACTCAAAACGGCCGATGTGGCCTTCGGACCGTCCGGACGCTACCCAATGACCGTCCGGACGCTCACTCCAGACTCAACATTCCCAACTCTCGGCCGTCCGGACCGTCCCCTCGGACCGTCCGGACGCTCGACCGTCCGGACGCTGGACACCACCGTCCGGACGCCCGACGCCTGGAACCGAAGTTCCGGGTTCGTCTTCCCCGACGAACCACAACCAAAATCAACCCATCCAAACCCCGATTCAACTCGAATCTCAACAATAGACATTCTCATAAGTGTATAGCATGATTCTATAACTTTTATTTCAACGATTACTCAAAAACGAACATGAATCTCATATATATATGCATATATATCCAACCACTACATATATATACATATATGCAAACGTACATAAATCTCACCCAAATCATGCAATATATATATCAAAACGATCTATACAACGCCTAGAGTTCAGATCTAAGTCTCACCTACCTCGAATCCGAAGAGAAATGGAGAAATGAGAAGAAAACCGAAATGACCTCCAAGCTTCAAACGTTGATTTCTCCTTCCTCGCTTCGATTCACGCGAAATGGACTCCACCACTGCGATCACGACCTCGAGATCTACCAGGGTGGACTATCTCCTTGCCTCAAAACTCTCTCTCTCCTCCTTTCTCTCTCCTCTCTCTCTCTTCCTTCTCTTCTCTCCCTCTCGGCGGGGTCACGCAGGAAAGAAACAAGAACCGGGGAAAGAAAAGAAAAGGGAAAGAAGAAAGGAACCCGGGCTTGGCCCACTCAGTCCAGCCCAATCACAATTCGAGCTAACTCGGCCCATGAAAAATATAAATATATATTAAAACTCAGTTTAATTATTTCATTTTCTCATAAATAATACAAAAATATACCAAATTAAAATACGGGGTGTTACACTATCCAAATAGAATGCTGTAGTGTCCAGACAGTAAGGGCTTCTTCAAGCTCTTCATCGCTAATAGTCTCGACAATTTCCTTCTTTTTCTTGTATTTTGTAAACACAAAATCATAGGTAATAAATATAACAAAAATGACTTAAAATTAAATAAACAAAAACATGTTTTCTATTCTAAATGGTAGTTTGTAACTATACTTTTTAAGCATAATCACACCCCTAACTTGGATATTGCTAGTCCCTAACAATGATATTATTTAAAATAAATTAAAAGACTACCATATTCCTCTTTTCGTCGGAAAACACGGCTACGCTTAACTACATATAATAAAACTTTTAAACCCCTAGGTTCCCCCTAATAGACGAGTGAAGTCTCGTAAAGGTTTGCAGTGGATATACCCACAAAATTCATAAATCAGTGCCAAAGTTAGTTATTAATCAATCAAATTTTCATGGTTTAGTTTTAGTAACAAACAAGTTATATAATCTAGAATTCGAACAAACTATTTTTTCACACAAATGCACTTAACCATTTTAAATTACCTCGATTCAAATGCATTAAATAATATTACCTATGCAAACAGGTTCCTACTGTGGTTCAAAACGGCAGTTTCAATTCCAAATCTCACTTAGGTATTTCACTCAATCAATGATATCACTCTTAGAATAGGTTTCTCTTATGGTTCTTGCACTGAAGCAAAGCAAATATGCACAGAACCTATTTAAGACGCAATTGAAAGAATTTAACTGAATTGAGCATAGCTTCATAGAAGGATCTATTCATGCTTTTGTCAAAATAAATTTACTCAACATACATATAAAATCCCATTAATGTTATTACAAGTGCTCATCACATAATGTCCGTTAGGTTTTTTCGAAACTTGGCCATGGGGTCTAGATTGACAAATAGAGGACAAAATTCAAAGCACATGTTAAAGGAGTTACTTGTGTAGTGTATTATTCTCTTATTCTTTCTTCACTCACGTTTCCCAACTTCTTCTTTTTTTTCTTCGTACTCATCTCTTTAATACCCACACTTGAAGCTCTCTTACCTCAAAATATTTTTTTTTTAGCAGGGCTTCATGTATATGTTTAATTTAACTAGCCCATTCAATGCTTCTTATACTTGCCATACTCTTATCATGCTTGCTCCTCATACCCTTCACTTTCACGTTTAGATCACTTGCACCAACATCCCAAGACATGCAAATGTGGGCTTACCTAGCTAGCTAAGGTTATACGCTCCTTATGTTATGGTAAAGCAAAGGAGAATATCAATTCTTTTATGCTTTATTCAATTTCAAGTTGGTTCCTAAGGTAATGTAATGAAAAAGTAAATATAGGCTTTCAAAATATCAAAGATGGCCTAACATCACTCTAAAGGCTAGAGGCATCTTTCAGAAACATTAAAGTGACTGCATGTGTTAAGTAACTACTTTGTGCATGTAATACCAAAGAACATTAATGTATATGAAGCCAGAAAGAAAATGAGATTGAAGAAAATAATGAAGTATTTATAATCCCCCATATCAAAAAGAATTAGGCTATAAAACTTACTTAATGAAAGGTTGTATGAATCTTCACCTATGTTTTGCCATAGTTAAGCAACTTATTCTTATGAGTTCTATTCTTAACACATTATTTTTTCAACAACTTTAATTGTTAAGTTCATTTTGTGCTTCAAAATGTTTATTATCATTCCAAATTCTATCGCTTATTTAGGACTGAAACTAAACCATTCATATTTGTGTTGATCAACAACCACTATACACTAATTTATCGACCTGTTTTTATATTCACTTTATACTCAATTAGGTCTCTAAGTTCAAAATTTGTTGCATTTTAAAAAAAAAAATTCACAAAATTTCTCATGTGTTTGATGCATATGCTAGCATGTGTTCTTCCCTCAAGCAATTAAAATGACATATTTTTTATCACGCCCTAACTTAATTTGTCCGGGACGAACGGCATGAGAATATAGGAACTGATTTAAATATAAAATAGCCTGTAGCAAGGTCAAGTCATAAAATAACAACATTAATCAAAGCAACTAACATACATCCCTCATTCCCATATTTATAACGTATACAATTCCTTAATATCACATGTTTTCATAAATATTGGGACCCACACTCCGAGTCGCACAAATAAAATACAACAGTTTTGGTATAATAGAAAATATCCTCTAGGTCAAACTATCGGTCAACTCAACTCTGAGTGATCACTTCCTGACCTTACTGGATCACCTGTAAAGTGGATGGGGTGAGCTAACTAGCCTAGTAGGTAAGACAGTGCAAGTGTGCCCCAGTGTACATATATATACAACACATAATAACACGAAATATATGTATAATCACATAATATAAATATGCATATCTCATGCTATGATATAAAATGAAATGCAATGGTCATGCACCCTAAATTCTCCATCTACCCCCAATCTTATCCTGGGACGGGGTGACACGTAGCAAGGCTTTTAGCCAAGACACGGCGGTCACCAAATACACCGTTTCAACGCTGACGGCAAATGCATATACATATATATATCTCATATTCATGTGGGGAACCGAGTTACACCCCACAGGTCTAAGACTCAGGGGCTCCGAGTTATACCCCCTGACCCTTCTGCTAGAGAACCGAGTTACACTTCTAGTCAGGCATTCACTTATCTCAGGTAGGCATCTTCTTACCTCAAGCAGGTATCTAGCTGCAGTCCGGAGAAATCATAAGGTCCATAACCCCTATTAACTTCCCAACTCCGCATGCCTAAGCACTAGTCACGTTTATGTAACCTGGGGATCATTCGGTGTCCTATAATCATAACCAAAATCAATATATATCACACATGCCTCGGCACTTCACATAAATCAATGGCACCCTCGGCCAATCATACGTATTTGTCACACCGAATGAAACCACCCCAATCCTAATGCACATGATATGCTCAATCATGAAATTAAACATTTATTTCTATGTAAAAACACATTCCCATTATCTTATCCATGATTTAGAATCCATTTCATACTTATACTTATAAAATGCATATAAATAAGTTTGGGAGACTAAAACAAATATCGGGGGGTCAAAACTGAGCAAACCACACAAAGTGGGTCTCAGCGATCAGGACCCTCCCTTGGAGGGTCTGGATGCCCGAGACCTGGAACCCACCCTCTGATTCGTTCCAGATTCTATCCAACCTCATTTTCATCCAATCCAAGCCCCGGTTCAACCCAAACTCAAATAGAATTGTTTCCACACATAAATATTATGTTTTTACAACATTAACTTAAGAAATAACTCAGAAACTTGTAAGATCTATCAACATATATACATATATATACAGACCCATATATATACATATATATACAACTTTCTTCACATTTAACTAAATCATGCATATATAAATACGAAAATGATCCCTACGGTGTCTAGAACACGAATCTAAGTCCCACCTACTTCGAATTAGAAAATAAACTGGAGAAAAATGAAGAAAACCATTTTGGCCTTCGAACTTCAAGCTCCGATTTCTCCCACCTCGCTTCGAATCTCGCGAAATGGACTGCACCACGTTGCTCATCGCGTTGAAATCTCCCTGAATCGACTATTCCTTTGCTCAATCTCTCTCCTTCTCCTCTTCTTTCTCTTTTTCTCTCTCTTTCGTTTCTTTCTTCTACAGCCAGCCGAAACAAAAGGAAGAAAAAGGAAAAAAAGAAAGAAAAAAAAAATGAATAGCTGGGCCCTTAGCCCAATTTGTCCAACCCACTACCAATCTAAGCTAAACTCAGCGCAGGAAAATATAATAATCAATGCATGTTCCATTTAAATATTTTATTTACTCAAAATAATACAATTTAACCAAATTAAAATTACTGGGTGTTTTATACTCCCACCCGTACAAAAATTTCGTCCTTGAAATTTACAACACATTAATCAATCCTCAAACAAAGATGGGTGCCTCACCCGTATCACTAACTCACGTTCCCAAGTGGACTCCTCGACTCCACGATGTCGCCATAACACACAAACCAACGGGATGGTTTTACCAATCAAAACCTGTTTACGCCTGTCTTCAATCTGAACTGGCAGATTTTCTATAGTCATGTTCTCTTCAATGTCTAATTCTTCCCAACTAACAACATGAGAAGGGTCTGGTATATACTTCTAAAGTATACAAACGTGGAACACATTGTGAACCCGAGCTAACTGGGAAGGAATTGCCAACCGATATGCCACCTCGCCAATTCTAGCAACGATCTCAAAGGCTCTAATGTACTTTGGCGATAGCTTTTCACATTTCTCGAAACGTACCACACCTTGCCTTGATGAAATCCTCAAAAATACGAAATCACTAACCTGAAACTCTAACGGTCGTCTCCGTTTGTCAGCATAACCTTTCTATCTACTCTGAGCTGTCAAAAGTCTCTATCGGATGACTTCAATCTTCTCTGACGCTTGTCTCACCAAGTTAAGACCAACTGTTATAGGTTCTCCAGCTTTAGCCTAGCACAACGGAAATCTGCAAAGCCGTCCATATAAAGCTTCATAGGGAGCCATACCAATACTTGCCTGATAACTATTATTATATACAAATACCACCAATGGTAGATGGCTCTCCCAATTCCCTTCTAAAGTCAGCACGCAGGATCTCAACATGTTCTCCAAAATCTGAATCATCCGCTCAGATTGCCCATCTGTCTGTGGATGAAATACCATACTGAAACATAGTTAAGTTCCAAATACCTCCTGTAAACTCTGTCAAAATTGAGCCATAAACGCCGGATCTCGGTCCGACACAATCGATAGTGGTGTTCCATACAATTAAATTATTTCTTGAATGTAGAGTTGATACCGCTCCTCTATGGAATTCTTATTCCTCACGAGTAGAAAATAAGACGACTTCGTCAATCGGTCCACAATCACCCAGATTACATTATACCTCCTTCAAGTCCTAGGTAATCCCGTCACAAAGTCTATGGTCACGTGGTCCCATTTCCACTGTGCCACAAGTAATGGGTGTAACAACCCAGCCAGCCTCTAATGCTCGGCCTTAACTTACTAACAAGTTAGGCAACGAGACACAAAATTTGCTACATTTTTTTTCATACCACTCCACCAGTATTATCGCCCCAGGTCGTTATACATTTTAGTTCTTCCAGAATGCACAGCAAATCTTGAATGATGAAACTCCTGGAGTACCTCTTCTTTAATCCCATCCACATCAGGCATAAAAATCTTATCTCTAACTTTCAAATGTCCTTCTGTGGATAGACTCCAACCCTCTACTTCCTGTCCTGACGATAGATAATATTTTATATTCTGACAATACTGGTCCCTCTGTTGAGCCTCTATCACCCGCGTCAACAACATAGGCACTACTTGCAAGCAATTCACACTAGAGTAGGTAGTGCCATCTTCATCATTATCTTCCCACCAAAATTCAAACTCACTAATGTCTTCCTGAATACGCCACTAAGAATGAATCATTGCTGTCGCCAAATTCTGTAACTTTCTGCTCAAAGTATCAGCCACCACATCAGTTTTCCCTGGATGATACTACAGATTAAAATCGTAATCCTCTAAGTACTCCATCCACCTCCTCTGTCTCATATTCTGATCACGTTGAGTGAATAAGTACTTCAAGCTCTTGTGGTCTGAATACACGTTAAACTGTTCACCATACAAATAATGCCACCAAGTCTTCAAAGCGAAAAGTTTTGCAGCTAGTTCCAAATCATGCGTAGGGTAATTCTTCTCATGTGGTTTTAACTGCCTGGACCCATATGCCACCACCTTCTCATTCTGCATCAATACACAACATAAACATTCTCGTGAAGCATCACAATGAACTGAATATCCCTCTCTATGTTCAGGTATAATTAGTACTAGAGCTTCCGTCAATCTCCTCTTAATTCATTAAAAGTATCCTCACAAACATCATTTCATTCAAACCTTGCCCCATTTCTAGTCAACTGAGTCAACAGGTCTACTAATCGAGAGAAATCCTGAATAAAACGGAGGTAATAACCAGCCAAACCCAAGAAACTGCAAATTTCAAAAACAAACCTCAGTCGTGCCCAACCTAACACAACCGAAACTTTGGATGGATCCACTGTAATTCCTTGCCTAGAAACTACGTGCCCCAAAAATGTCATATCAGACAACCAAAATTTATATTTACTTTCGCATACAACTTGTGGTTTGGAAGTGTCTACTATACTACCCTCAAATGTTGCTCGTGTTCATGTTCATTACGAGAATAAATCAAAATATCGTCGATGAACACTACTACAAACCAATCCAGAAATGGTCAGAAAACCTTATTCACCAAGTCCATAAATGCTGTAGGAGCATTCGTCAACCCAAATGGCATAACACAAACTCAAAGTGACCATATCGGGTATGAAATGCAGTCTTAGGAATATCCTCCTCCCGAATTCTTAATTGATGGTATTCCGACCTAAGATCAATCTTGGAAAAACAAGCAAAACCCCTTAACTGATCAAATAAATCATCTATTCTAGGCAACGGATATTTATTCTTAATCGTTATCAAATTCAACAATCGGTAATCTATACATAATCTCAATATCTTATCCTTCTTCTTTGCAAAAACTGCCGATGCTCCCCACAGCGGTGTATTAGGTCAGATAAAACCTCGAGAATATAAATCATTTAACTGCACCTTCAATTCGGCTGGTGCCATACGATACGGTGTCACTGAAATGGGTGCCACCCTTGGTACTAGCTCTATACAAAATTCTACCTCTCTCTCTAGAGATAGCTCCAACAATTCATCTGGAAATACATCTTCGCACTCACAAACAACTTTCTTAAGAGAAAGTGTCTGGAGTCCTTCTAGTCTTAAGCTCGCAAGTAATGCTGAAAACCTTCCCATGCATCTAGTATCCAACAATGGGGAAGGTAATACTGCCCTAGCCTCACCCCGAATCTTCACTACCGTGCCATCTGGAAAGATAACCTTCACCAACTTATGATGACAATCAATCATTACCCGATAAGTGGACAGCCAATCCATTCCCAAAATAACATCAAACTCTTTCATCTTTAATACTCTCAAATCTATCCACAGCTGAACATCTCCCAACTGTGGAATATAATTTTCACAAACCTAATTCACTGATGAACTACCACCTACCGGAGAATCTACACACATTGGCTCCTCCAGCCTCCCAGAGTCAACCCCAAAGTCTTGACACATGCATACGAGATAAAAGAATGTGATGCACTAGTATCAAATAGAATATACACCCAAGTGCTAAACAAAAGAAATGTACCGCGTATCATTGAAGTGTCAGGTACATACTCCCGCAATGCAAGTGCGTAGGCACGTCCCTGAGTCCGCTGACCATTAGAACTACCATCTCCTCTAGCTTTTCTCCTCTAACCACTGCCACTACCACACGACTGTGGGAAATATTAAATCTGCAGAACTGGTTGCTGCATCGGTGGTGAATGAATCATATGGAACTGCTGCGTCTGGTATAAACCAATCTGTTAAGCGCCTGGCTCAACACTCCCCTATGACATCTCCACAAACGGGTAATTCGACTGCATATGCCCTGGTTGATGACATCTAAGCACAATCTTTGTCCAAACTGGTCCACATATCCTTCTCTTTGGGGGGACCGAAACTGTTGCTGTCCTCGGCTGCCAGACGACCCTGATCCTGAACCTGAACCAGAACTACTCCTCTGGTATGAAAATTCCTGCTGTCTTTGGAACCTCCTCCTAGAAGTCCCTGCTTTCTCCTTTCCCTTCCTTTGCCTTGAACTTGACCCAGAATCATGCTCTTAAATTTGTCCTTGCCCTTGACCCATTCTGGCCCTAGATCGAAAATCAATGACATCTCTCTCCACCGCGAGAACTGCCGTTACAACTCCAGAGTAAATGGGAAGCTTCATCCCGATAATCTGCTTCCTAATATTCATGGTCAATCCCCATTCAAATTTCTTTACCTTGGCAATATCATCTGGCAAGTACTGTGGGGCAAACCATGATAATTTTGCAAACCTTCTCTTATATTGTTGCACTGTCATGCTCCCCTATTCCAGTGTTAAAAACTCCTGAACATTCATTTTCCTCATTACTGAGGGAAAAACCTCTCAAGAAACGCCATTTTGAATTCTTCCCACGTCAAAGTTTGAACATTTACCATTCCCTAGTATGAATCTACCAATGGACAACACTCTCTTGAAATTGGCGTGCTGCCACCTTGATTTTAACTTCATTCCCTTCGACCCCCAGGGTCTCCATCATCTCTGTGATTTATTCTAGCCATTTCTCCGCCTCTATAGGTTCACCCTCGTCATTAAACTTAGGCAGATCATGCTTCTTGAACTGATTAATGATCTGCATTATTGGTGTTTTACACGGCGCAGGAGTAGTTGCTTGTACAGGAGTAGGTGCCGTAGCCGACGCACCTAACCTTTACATTTGGGCCTACTAAGTTGCCATAAATTGCATCATCTGTTCATAGGTCGGCTGTGGAACCCCACTATCTGTCAATAGTACCTCATGGTACCCTCCTTGCCCATCTTCCAAAGGATCCTGACCACTGGTCTGACCCCGATATATGCCACTCCTTCCTCGTCGTCCAGACATTCTACAAAATACCATCATCATTAACTCTAATATTATCAACAAACTCAATAATCAATTTATCACAAAAGAAACGTCTAGGCCACACTACCCAAGACCCAAACAATCGTAACCTAGAGCTCTGATACCGTAATTGTCACGCCCATGACTTAATTTGTTCGGGACGGACGGCATAGGAATATAGGAACTAATTTAAATATAAAATAACTTGTACCAAGGTTAAGTCATAAAATAACAATATTAATCAAAGCAACTAACATATGTCCCTCATTCCCATATTTAAATAAATAACGTCATACAATTCTTTAATATCACATGTTTTCATAAATATTAGGACCCGCACTCCGAGTCGCACCAATAAAATATAATAGTTTTGGTATAATAGAAAATATCCTCTAGGTCAAACCATCGGTCAACTCAACTCTGGGTGATCACTTCCTGATCTCGTTGGATCACCCGTAAAGTGGATGGGGTGAGCTAACAAGCCCAGTAGGTGAGACAGTGCAAGTGTGCCTCAGTGTACATATATATACAACACATAACAACACGAAATATATATACAATCACATAATATAAATATGCATATCTCATGCCATGATATGCAATGGCCATACACCCTAAATTCTCCATCTACCCCCAACCTTATTCTGGAACGGGTGACACTTAGTAAGGCTTTTAGCCAAAACACACGCGATCACCAAACACACTGTTTTAGCGCTGACTGCAAACGCATATACATATATATATATATCTCATATTCCTGTGGGGAACCGAGTTACACCTCCACATGTGTAAGACTCAGGGGCTCCGAGTTACACCCCCTGACCTTTCTGCTAGAGAACCGAGTTACACCTCTAATAGAGTCCGGAAGTCCGAGACTTGGAACCCACCCTCTGGTTCGTTCCAACTTTGATCCAACTTCACTTTTATCCCATCCAAGCCCCGATTCAACCCAAACTCAAATTGAATTGCTTCCACACATAAATATCATGTTCATTAACTTAAGAAATAACTCAAAAACTTGCAAGATCTATCAACATATATACATATATATATACACAGACCTATCTATATACAAATATATACAACTTTCTTCACATTTAACTAAATCATGCATATATATATACAAAAATGATCTCTACAACGTCGAGAACACGTATCTAAGTCCTACCTACCTCGAATCTGAAGAAAACTGGAGAAAAATAAAGAAAACCGTTTTGGCCTTTGAACTTCGAACTCTGATTTCTCCCACCTCGCTTCGAATCTCGCAAAACGGACTGCACCACATTACTCACGGCATCGAAATCTCTCCGGATCGACTATTCCTTTGCTCAATCTCTCTCTCTCTCCTCTTCTCTCTCTCTCTCTCTCTCTCTCTCTCTCTCTCTCTCTCTTTCCTTTCTTCTGCAGCCAGCCAAAACAAAAGGAAGAAGAAGAGAAAAAAAAAAAGAAATGGAAAAAAATAACTGAACCCTTAGCCTATTTTGCCCAACCTAATACTAATCCGAGCTAAACTCAGCTCAGGAAAATATAATAATCAATGCACGTTCCATTTAAATATTTTATTTACTCAAAATCATACAATTTAACCAAATTAAAATTACCGGGTGTTACATTTTCCTCAATGGGTCCAGATACAGGTAGATGAGCAAAATGATGTGAGAATTAAAAATAAAATGGGTAAGTGATCTTTATGCTTCCCCCCAAGTTAAATGTAAATAAAATGATGCAAAAAAAAAAAAAAGAAAAATGTAAATGCGAAAGAAGAAATAAAAGTACACAAAGCAAAAATATTACCTTATCTCATTGTATTATTCATCTAAACATTGCATAAAAATCTCAAGGGTAATAGCGTCATGATCAGAAGCATCAGATAACTAGTAAATACCCGTGCAAAGCATGGATTATCTATCCTCTAATTTGATTTTAATTTTTTTTTTAACTTTTTCATTTTATTTCTATTAAAATTTATTTTTCTCAAAAGTTAGAAATTACCTGTGCCTAAATTATATAAATATAATTTGGTCTACAAACATACATGAAAAACTCTAAAAATATTCTATACAGTCTTTAATAAATATGTAACATTTAATTATTTATTGCAAATAAAAATTTTTGAAAAAAAATTTAACAAAATATGGGAAGAATTTGAAATGATCGAAAAGACAATCAAATTACAAAGAAAAATAAAAAATAATTATGACCATTGAGTAAATTCAATAGTTAAACTTATCTCAAATTTAAATTTTTTAGTTTTTTTACTTCAAATATCTCAAATTTTGACACAAAGAGTGTAAAAGTATATGTATTTAAAATTTTAAGTTTTATGTACATTAAAGCTGAATTTTTTCCATCAAAAAAAAAATTAAATTCCTAATTTAAATGTTTATTCTTTAAAATTAAATTTTTAAATAAAAATATTTTCATTTGACACGCACATAACTGTCAAATCAAAATGTTGTATTTAAAATTAATTATTAATTATCATATAGTAAATTAATTATTTTTATTAATTTATTTATATTTATGTCAAATAAAAAAATTTAGTTTGAAAAAATTTATAAAAAAATAAGAGAGTATTCTTTTAGGTAAAGCGATAGAAAAGATAACTAAAAATGAGGGAAAAAAATAATCATAACCATTAAATAAATTTAACGAATAAAAATATGCTAAATTCAAATTATTTAATTTCTTTATTATATAGATGACAGAAATAGTTTAAAAGTACACGTATTTAAGATTAATTATATAGTAAATTAATTATTTTAATTTATTTATTTATATTTATTTTAAATAAAAAATTTATTTTATTTAAAAAAAAAATTCTCCATCCAATAACGAATTAGTTTTTTTTTTTATGTCAAATATCCCAAATTCCAACGCAAATAGTGAAAATGTGTATGTACGTAAAATTTTAAATTTTTAAGTAAATTAAAATTAAATTTTGTCCCATAAAAAATTAAATGTTTATTCTTTAAAATTAAATTTTTAAAGAAATATTATTTTAATTTACACGAGATAATATTCAAATCAAAATGTTGTATTTTATTAGATAGATGTATGTATTCAAAATTAATTATTGATTATTATATAGTAAATTAATTATTTTTATTTATTTATTTGAATTTATTTTAAATAAAAAGTT
>JAVXUM010000001.1:27885073-27911140 GCA_035590655.1 Pouteria glomerata
TTTTTTATTCTACATTTGTAAAGTGTAATTTTAAATTTTGTATTAATTATGTAATTCTTTTTTGTTTAATAAATTTAAATTCAGCAATTTAATTATTTTAATGTGTTTGGTTAAGTATTAAAAATATTTAAAAAAATAAAAAAATATTAAAAATTCCAGCAGGGTCAACAGGGGCGGGACCCGGCGACCCCGACCCGACCCGAAGAGGAGGAGGGGCGGCGGGGGCAGGGTCAAGCCGGGCCGGGTCGACCCGAAGGCTAGGGGCGGGTCAGGCCCGACCCGACCCTTTCAGGATCGAACTACAGACCTTCAGTTTACAAGACTGACGCTCTACCACTGAGCTATAGGGGCTATCCCGACCGTTGATGTGCCTATAGATGTTCTAGAGAAGATCCTGTACCCTGATAATCCACTCTGGCAACTCAGACACAGAGACCTTTTCGATTTCTGAGAGAGAGAGAGAGAGAGAGAGAGAGGGGAGGTTTTGGACTAGGGTTGCAAATGGCGTCGAAAGGGAGCGGAGGAGCAGCAGTGAGGACAGCGGAGATAGAGAAGATGAGCGTGGAACAGTTAAAGGCACTAAAAGAGCAGACCGATCTGGAAGTGAATCTCCTCCAGGACAGCCTTAACAACATCCGCACCGCCACCGCTCGTCTCGAGATCGCCTCCAACGCCCTCCACGACCTCTCCCTCCGCCCCCATGGTCTGTTTTGCTTTCCCCTTCTCCCTCATATCATTTCGTTTCATGTTAGTGTCTCTAGCTGATGATGATTTGTGCCCAATCTCATACTTTTTTTGGTTTTAGGTAAGAAAATGCTGGTGCCTCTTACGGCGTCGTTGTACGTTCCCGGCACGCTTGATGACGCAGATAAAGTCCTCGTCGATGTTGGTACTGGATATTTCATCGAGGTCTGTCTGTTGTTCCAGTTTTAGTTTTAGGGTTAAAATTTCTCATTTATGTCTCTAGTTTTTTTGCTATAAAATTTTCCTCTATATTGAATAAGGTTTTTTTTTTTCTCATATCTTATTAACAAACTCGAAACAATGGATGGAACATAAACTTGTTTTCATAACTCAAATCAATTAGCCCTCACGTAAGTTCAGAGTGAGACATGCCATCAAACTGGAAAGGGCATGTGGTCAGTTTGTCTATTGCAGTGATGGCTAATCAACTGGCAGTTTATGGGATCCAAGCAACAATTAATTGTGTGCACATTCCTATATTTGCTTAGATACTCCCTTTGAGTGGGGAGGCAACTGTTGATTGGTGTGAAGCCATATCAATATTATTCTTCTTGTTTTTCTTTAAACAGATAGCAAACTTAAATAGTTCAATTTGGTTGTTAGTTGTAGTGCATCATTTTTTACATTTAGTCTAAATTGCTGTTTCGATTGACAGAGTTATCACACACTAATAGTTGCTTTGTCTAGGATAAACGAAAATGAAAGGGTTGCATCAATAACTTAACTCTTCAACTGACTTAGAAAGTTAGTCGTGAAATTTATTTAAAGTTGGTTGTGGTGGTGTTTGCAATAGCCCTTCAGACTGAGGTGTAACCTAAGGATCTCACAATGTCGGAATGAATTGAGGGTCTTTCTGAGGTGATGAAAAAGACTTCCTATCTTTATAAGTCAATCCCATCAGTAGATGTTATAACATACCCTTTTCTATGCTTATGGTGGCGCTTTCCAAATGGAAAGTTTTAGGTGTTCTTTTTAGCGAGTACCTGAAAAGAAGTAATCTCTCTCTCTATTTATAATTCCACCTACTTCTAATGAGATGTAATACTGTAGCTAAAATATAGAAGTGATCAAGAATCTTTATTGATGTAGTGTTCCATATGGCTATTTAACTTGAGACACTTAAATTGTTAATATTTGTCTAAAATTATTAAGAAGATAAAAAGAGAAAAACATGAAAAATATATAAAAAAAATGAAATAGAATATTTCCCCTCCCCTATCAAGGGAATATTTGCAAATTGTGATTTTTTTTTCTCCTGTACCTTTATCTTTGAACCCTTAGGCTAATGAATAGATAATTTTGCAATTCTCTTAAATTTTTATGTTGAGGATAATTCATTGATCTAAATTAAAGAGATTGAACGATCCATCCATGATTGAACTAGAGCCATTATATTTGTCTTCCTGCCTCACCCCATTAATGAACTAAATATCAAACTTTCCCTCAAAATGGTTGATATGTTTGTCGACTAAGAGACACATCAATAGTAAAAGTATAATTTTAATTGTTTCACTAAATATAGTAAAATACAGCAAAATATAACATAAATAACAAAATGAAAAAATGTTTAATTAATTATAAGCTTTTATATATTTAGACAGGTTTTTAATTTGTACTTCTAAGTATTATCATCTATTTTCTTATTGTGGTGCTGTTTACGAAATATTTTAATTTCTATTTTATTTGATACATCCTACCATGATGAAAATTTAATTCTTGATTCTCATTGATTTTTCATTTTTCTAATTTAGATCCATTTGTGTGTCCTTGCATGTGTTAACCTTTGTTCTGAAATTTTGAACTACTCCACAAGTTTATCATCTACTTGGTGAGGGGTCCTAATCCTAATTAATTAGAATTCTGAATTTTATTGTACGGAAGCTAGATTCATCTTATTGTGTCGTCCGGCCTTCTTACATAGACTTGTCAATTGGACATGTTTAGTTCCTCCAATCTTATTCAAAGGTGTAATCTACTAAAGTTGGTTTACCCTATTTGCTTATCAAAAAAAAAAAAGTTAGTAAATCCTTTTACTAATCATAAAATAAAAGTGTGTACAAGTCCCAATTTTGTTTAGCTTGAAAGAGAAGAAGTGGACAAATTGTAAATTGGATAGTTATAGTTAATTTGGTCTTCGTGCGGTATACACACAACACAATTTAATAACACTAAAATATATCATAATATAACAAAAATGATGAATTATTGAATTAATTATTACGCTTTGTATATTTAGATAGGTTTTTAGTTTGTACTTCTAAATATTATTATCTTTTTTCTTATTGTTATGCTGTTTATGAATATTTAATTTCTATGTTAGTTGACACGAAATATCAAAATGAAAATCTGATTTTGAATTCTCATTGTTTTTAATTCTAACTTAGATCCATTTTTGCTTGTGTGATCATGTGGGGAATAAAGTTGTGTTGTGTAGCACAATTTAGGAAAAATATTTGAAATCAATCGCCTAAGATACATGTGAGCATATTGTAGGTTTGAAGAAAAAGTTTGAGATCAAAAAATAAGTAAAAATAGAATGGATTTATTCCTATTACTATTAATTTTCCCCTGTTTAGGTTTTTTAATTTTAGGAATACTAAACCTGAAACTTCTTCAAATGGATAGCGATAATATATATATGTAATTTTGATAAAAATGAACAAATAGTAGTTATATACACGTATATTTGTAATTGTGAGAAGAACATCGGTAAATATATGTATTTTTAGCGATTATATTTTTTGATAGTTATATTAGTATCCTTGATTTGTGAGGATCTAATTTATAGGTATTCTATTTTTATTTGACTCCTACTTGTATGTATTGGATGGCACGTAATTGTGTTACAATGAGAAGATTTCTTCATACCTAATTTCTTCATGTGGTATCAGAACCCTAAGCTCTTTGGAAATTATTTTCTGCTTACTTGGCCTCATTACCAGCCATTGTTTTTTTTTTTGTTTGTTTTCTATAACCTTAATTACTATTCAGTTCAGGTCTCATTATTGAGACCTTTAGCTTCTCCAGAAAACTTAGTCAGACCTGCTAGTGGGCATCACAATTGTCATCGGCTTCTTCAGTTGACATCACTAGCCTCGTCAGGTCTTCCAGTGGACTTTGTGATCGTTTTCGATGCCTTAAGTTGCTTCCTTCGACCCTCATCAGTCCTTTAGTGGACTTCACGATTGAGGTCGACACCTCTAGTTGACTTAGTGACTATCATCGAAAACCTTAGCTGACTTCGTAACCATCGTTGAAAACCTTAGCCATTTTCATGACCATCGTAGGAAACCCTAGCTGACTTTGTGACCATTCGTCGGAACCATTAGCCAACTTCACAGTCTTCATCAATAGCTCCAATCGACTTTCCAATCGTCTCCATGTCAGAAATCATAAGCGGTTCCAACATGCAGGTTATTGAAGCAGACCCTTTTGCATCCACACGAGGTTTACAAAGTTTATTGGCTGTATATAGATTAAATGGAAATAATTATCTAAAACTATCATAGGTAGTTCGAACTTTTTTGAAGGGAAAAGGCAAATTGGATCACTTGATTGGCACAGGACCCAAACCAAGGGATCCCAATTTTGATGCTTAGGATGAGGACGACTCCATGGTGATGTCTTAGTTGTGGAATTCAATGCTAATTGAGATTAGCTATACTTGCATGTTCCTAAGCACACCAAAGAAATATGGGAGGCTATTCGATAGACTTATTCCGAGGTTCGTGATGCTGCTCAAATATATGAAATAAAGATTAAGATTTTTACAACCAAACGAGGAGAGTGTACTGTCACTTTGAGTATGCTAATCTCCTAAAAAATCTGTGGGAAGAAATGGATCATTGTCAATGCATCTAATTGAAATGTAGTGAAGATGCAGCCATGGTGATGAGGCATGAAGAGAAAGATAGGATTTTTGTTTTTTTTTTTTTTTTTTTTTTTTTTTGCAAGTCTGAATCTGGAGTTTGACTTGGTTGGAGTACAAGTGCTTGGGAAAGAAGACTTGCTTTCATTGGATGTGAATATTGCTATAATCTAAGCAGAAGAAGGACGTAGAGGAGTCATGATTAAATCTCATACGATTGAAGCTTCAGCTATGATCTCAAAGGGTGCAAAGGGTAAGAATTCTAATGCTAATCAACAAACTTTGAGCATGAATGAGCAGTCTAAAACCACAAGTAAGGATGACCTATGGTATACTCATCGTAAGAAGCCTTGTCGCGCAATAGAACACTGCTGGAAGCTCTATGAAAAGTCATAGTTATTTAGTAAAAATTGGAACATGAAAAAAGAACAACAAAGGGGACGAGGACGGGCTCAAATGACTCTCACACACAATCTGGGAAAGTAGACAAGTCTCAGGAGTAAGGTGAATTCAATAAAGATGAAATATAGAAGTTTAGGAACTTGTTGAGAACCTTGCAGAAATCTAATAATGCAGGCACTTGTTCCTTAGCACTCTTGGGTAAGTATCCTACACCTTATGCTCTTAAGCACACCATTTTTGGGCTCTTGCATTATTGACTCCGTGGCCATAGAGCATATGACCCCTTCATTCCACAAGTTCATTTGCTACACTTCTTGTCTTAGCAATAAGAAAATAGCTACAATTGATGGTACATTAATAATAGTTGCTGGTCGAGGAAGTGTCTTAATTAACCAAATCTTGAAACTTAACAATGTTCTTCATGTCCCAACACTGTCCACCAACCTATACATAGGTTCATAAAAGATTTGAATTGTAATGTGACCTTTTATTCCTCGTGTATCATGGATTGGACGTGCTAAGGAGGGAGGTGGACCTTACTATCTTGAAGAATCTAGTGGGCAAAATGGAGCCAAGAATAGTTTTTCTTTGTCATTACTTTCTAAATCTTCCTTTTCCAATAGACAAGATTTGGCTATGCATCTTTGTTTTGGACATCCTTCATTAGAAATTCTTAAAGTTATGTTTCTAGTGTTATGTAAAGGAATAGTTGAGAATCATTTTCATTGTGATATTTGTGAACTTGCAAAGCATAAATGTGCTCCTTTTTTGATCAGTAATGAAAGAACATGTGTACCTTTTTTACTCATTCATAGTGATATTTGGGGGGCCGTCTATTGTTGCTAATGTATCTAGGGCTCTTTGGTTTGTTTCTTTCATTGATGATTGCATTCGTATATCATGAATTTTTCTTCTAAAAAATAAGTCTGATGTGCGTTCAGGTTTTCCTACTTTTCACAATATGATCAAAAATCAATTTGGGGTATGGATTCAATCAAATCCTATTGTCATACTTTCTAAAAGAGGGAATAATTTATGAGTCATCTTGTGTTAACACCCCTCAACAAAATGGGTTGATAGAAAGGAAAAATGGTCATCTATTAGCTACTACTTGGGCATTCCTTTTCTAGAAACATATTTCTAAAAATTATCGGGGAGAAGTTGTTCTAACTGCTGCTCATCTCATAAACAGGTTGTCCTTTCTTGTACTTGAGTCCTATGGGAGTCTTGTCTACATACTTTCTTAGTTTTGACACTACCAATAATCTTGTTTCAAAAATATTTGGTTGTGTATTTTGTCCATATTCATTCTCATAACAAGGGAAAGTTGGACCCATAGGCACTTTAAGTGTATTTTTGTGGCTTATTCATCCGCTCAAAAAGGGTACAAATGTTATTATCCTTAACCAAACCAAACTAAGCCTTTTCCCACAAAGTGGGGTCGGCTATATAGATTTAACGACACCAATCAAATCTGTATAGGGCCATGTCCTCTGGTAGATCCATGTAGGCAAGGTCATGTTTAATAGTTTTTTTCCAACTGCTCTTGGATCTTCCTCTCTCTTTCCTACTCCTGCCAATCTCCATGTTTTCATACTTTTTAACAGGTGCCTACGTTAGACGCTTTCTAACATGGCGGAACCATCTTAATCAATTTTTTCTCATTTTATCTTCAATCGGTGCTATTTCTACTTTGCCTTTAATCTCCTCGTTCCTAATCCTATCTCTCTTTGTGATCCTGCGCATCTATCTTAACATTCTCATCTCCGCAACTATCATCTTCTTAACATGATTATTTTTACTGTTTAACACTCTGATCCATATAGCAATACTGGTCTTACCACCATCTTATAATACTTTTTTTTAACCTTGAGGGGGACTTTCCGATTACATAAGATTTCTGAAACACTCCTTCATTTAGTCCACCTGGTTTGAATTCTGTGACTTATATCGGCATCAATCCTTCCATCTTATTGTACTATAGATCTAAGATATTTAAAGTTTTCTTTCTCTACAATCTTTTGAGTACCCAAACTTACTTCTATACTACTAGTTGTCCTTCTTTGACTAAACTTATATTCCATATATTCTTACCTCGATTTAGCCTCAATCCTTTTGTCTCTAACATTTCCTGCCACAAATGTTATTATTCTTAAACAAAAAAATTCTATGTAGCTGGTAAGGTTGTTAAAATCAATATTTTACTAAAAATCGGTGGAGGGTCTAAAAAATTGTATCGTAAAATCAAATAGTAAAATCGTAGGATTTTACTCAATGCCTATAACATGAAAACATAGTTTATTATGTTCCAATTTCTTCATTTGGAACTTTCATTTTTTTTTCTTTTTGATAAGTGAGAAATTTTATTCATAAGTGAAGAAAGCAAAAACATGCATCGAGAAAATGCCATACAAAAACATTACTCATATCAACAAAACGAATCCTCATCAAAGTTTACAACAAATTCTATATGTGGTTCTATACTCACTTTATCCAATTACATAATTGAGATCTTTAAATTATTTAGTGTGATCTATACCATTGAAATTAAAATATTGACTTCATTTTATCTTAATTTTATTGTAGGAGTTAAAATGTATTTGTAATATTTTATTATAGGTCTCTTGGTTTCTATCCAAACTATTACATTTAATTTATAATAATCAATTTGGTAGAATAATGCATATGATTCTCAACTAGTTAGCAAAGAAATAATAGTGTTATATAATAAAAAAAATCTGCAAAATAAAATAACAAGTTAAATAGTTGTTGCCAATCACTCGGGAAAGAAAAACATAGAAGTCTATTTTATTTGACAAAATTATACAAAATTAGTTAATTATTAAAATCAGCAATAGTGACATACAGATGGGGCAGCTTACCACTTTTAGGAAAGAATTGAATCATATGCGCTATAGAAGAATCATTAGGGAAGAAGTAAAAGAAGTATTGAAAAGGATGAAGAATAGAAAATCGGTCGAGCCAAATAGTATTTCTATTGAGGTTTGGAGGTGCTTGGGGGAGGATGTCATAAGTTGGTTAATAAAGTTTTTTAATGTAGTGCTAAAGAGTAAGAAGATGCCTGATGCATGGCGGAAAAGTATTCTTATACCCATATACAAGAACAAATGAGATATTCAGAACTGTGCGAACTACCGAGAGATTAAATTGATGAGCCATACGATGAAATTATGGGAGAGGGTTATTGAGAGAAGATTAAGAAGGACAACAAACGTTTCAAAGAATTAATTTGGTTTCATGCCTGGGAGATCAACCATGGAGGTTCTTCCTGAGGAGGTTAATGGAACAGTATAGAGAAGGTCAAAAAGATTTACATATGGTGTTCATTGATTTAGAGAAAGCCTATGATAGGGTCTATAGGAAGGTTTTATGAAAAGTATTGGAAAAGAAAAGAGTGTGTGTAGCATATATTGAGGCTATAAAGGACATTAATGATAGAGCGAGGACATCTATACGGACGGCTAGCGGAGAGACTAAGGAGTTTCCTATCACGATTGGTCTACATCAAGGCTCAGCGCTAAGCCCGTACTTGTTTATCCTAGTTATGGATGAGATTACTAGACATATTCAGGATGAGGTGCCGTGGTGTATGTTATGTGCAAATGACATTGTCTTAATAGATAAGACGAGAGAAGAAGTGAATGCTAAGCTAGAATTGTGGCGGGAAACGTTAGAGGCAAAATGGTTGAGGTTAAGTCAAATACAAGACGGAATATATGGAATGCAAGTTTAGTCAAAATAGGACAACGAGTAGTATAGAAGTAAGTTTGGGCACTTAAAAGATTGTAGAAAAAGAAAACTTTAGATACCTTGGATATATGGTTCAGCAGGATGGAAGGATTGACACTGATGTAAGTTATAGGATTCAAGCCGGGTGCATCAGATGGAGGAGTGCTTCAGGTGTTTTGTATAATCGAAAAGTCCCCCTCAAGGTTAAAGGAAAGTACTATAAAGTGGCAATAAGACCAATGTTATTATATGGATCAGAGTGCTGAGCAATAAAGTATAATCATGTTCAGAAGATGGTAGTTGCGGAGATGAGAATGCTAAGATGGATGTGCCGGATCACTAGGAGAGATAAGATTATGACTGAGGAGATTAATGGCGAAATAAGAATAGTACCGATTGAAGATAAAATGAGAGAAAATCGACTAAGGTAGTTTGGTCATGTTAAAAAGCGTCCAACGGGGGCACCTGTTAAAAGGTGTGAAAGTATGGAAATTGACAAGAGTAGGAGAGGGAGAGGGAGACCCAAGAGTAGTTGGAAAGTTATTATTAAACATGACCTGGCCTACATAGATTTAATGGAGGATGTGGCCCTTGATAGATTTGATTGGCGTGGTCAAATTCATATAACCAACCCCACCTAGTGGAAAAAGGCTTGGTTTGGTTTGGTTTAGTTAATTATTAAAATTGGTAAAATCGCTGATAAAATCAAAATTTTATTGATTTTACGTTTCAAAATTGAGATTTTACTTATTTTGCTCTTATTAAGATTTTACATAAAATCGAACTAGTTTTCTTACTCTAACATTGTAAAATTGTAAAATTTTAAGATTTAAACCGAGATTTTTAACAACATTGTCCGCTAATGTCACATTTTTCGAAAGGGAAAGCTATTTTAGATGCCCTTAGCTTCAGTGGGAGACATCTTTTGTGGTAGATAAGCACAAGGACAAAGACTTGTTTTTGTTGGAACTTGAGTCTTACTCTTCTTCAAACGCTACTACTCCTACTCAAAGTCCTCCAATCTTTGACATTGTTGGATCTGACCCACCTTATCATTCTTTTTTTTTTTCCAAAATTACAGCCTTTGGGAAAAGTTATTGAAGTTCAAGGTTTCACTTGCCCACGACCTATTCAAGAAAAAGGGTACCCATTTTTGAATTTATGCAAGTTCAAGATTCTGAATCAACTCCTCGTAATGAGATAAATATTTTGCCTGAATCTTCTCAAGATATCAATTTGATGATGACAGATTCCTATTGCTATTCGAAAAGGCACAAGGAAATGCACTCAATTCCTATAATATCCATTATTTGATTTTGAGTTCTATAAGTTGTTACATAGTTACAAAACTTTTCTTACACACGTGATCATCATAACTATTCCCAAAACCATGCTTGAGGCCTTAGGTCATAAGGAATGGAGAGATGCTATGAGAGTTGAAATGAAAGCTATGGAGAAAAGTAAAACTTGGAAATTAGTAGAACTTCCTGAAAAAAAGAATCCGGAATGTGTAAATGGTTGTTCTCTGTCAAATACTAGGCAGATGGATCTCTCGAAAGGTATAAGGCTAGATTGGCCAATGAATAAGCTCAAACTTATTGGATTGACTTTCTAGAAACCTTTGCCCCAATTGCTATAATGAACATTTTTAGGGTATTGTTATCATTGGTCGCTAAACTTGGGTGGAGTCTGCGACAATTTTATGTTAAGAATGCCTTTTGACATGGTGACTTGGATAAACAAATTTATATGAAAATTGCTCCCGGTTTTGGTTCGAATTTATAGGGAAAGATGTGCAGACTAAAAAAAGCTCTATATGGTTTAAAACAATCCCTTAGAGCTTAGTTTGAGCGATTAGCTAAAGTTATGCTATCAATGGGATATAAACAAAGTTAAGGAAACTATACTTTGTTTGTTAAGCACTTGGGTTTAGGGAGAGCGATTGCCTTGTTAGTGTATGTGGATGGTATTGCGGTAACAAGAAATGATTTGGAGGGAAGAGAAGCTTTAATGAGGTGTCTGATTAAGGAATTTGAAATGAAGGAGCTAGGGAGGCTGAAATAATTCTTTGGCATTGAAGTTGCTCACTCACAACATGGAATTTTCATATCTCAGCAAATATATGTGTTGGATCTATTAAGAGAGATAGGGAAATTCGGGTGCAAACCTGAGACTCCTGTAGACTTCAACCACAGACCCAGAGAGGCTCTGGATGCTACAATAGGCTTAAGAGAATTTTTTTTTTGTTTTAAGGATTTTTGATCTAAAATTTATAAGTTTGCTGTCAAAATTTTAATATTTGGAGAAATGCAGTTAATGAAAACACGAAACCAAAATGCGGTTTTAAAACCGCGACTTTATATTGTGGTTTGTGGCAAAATCAGACACTTGCAATACCAATTTGCGGTTTCAGTCGAGAAAACTAAGCAACGCGAAATGATCTCGCGATTTTAGCTAGATGCCCCAACCAATAAACACAAAATGGTTTTGCGATTTCAACGATACAACGACGGCTCTTAACTCTTGCGAATGCAGAAATCGAAATCAATATTGCTAGATGAAGAAATTGGTCGGAAGAGATTTCGATTGATAGGCATGGCGTCGCAGTAGGAGGGATAGTGAGAAAATGAGATTCTTGGAACTCATTACCTGACCAGAGATTTCATGGCACAACTTCACTGCCATTTTCTTGATTTTTCGAGAAGTTACAAAGTCATGCAAAAACGAAGAGCTGGGTTTGGTTTTTTGGTCGCTAGTAGAATCAGAATCTTGAGAGTCAAACGGAAATGGCACAAAACTTTGGAATGTTGGGGGTAAAAAAGAAATCAATGTTTATTGTCGTGTCTTTGAAAATTGACACTAGATTGTTTTTTTTTTTTTTTCCTTTTTCAAGGATTTTTTTTTTACAGTGGGATGAAATTGGGAAGGCATTAAATCGCGAATTCATTTTGTATTTTTTGCTTGGATTCCTTACCTAAAACTGCAAGATCATTTCACATTTTTTGACTTCCTTAGTTAATTCCACAAAATGGTATTGCGCGTGTGTGATTTTGCACAAATCTGCAATATGGAATTGCGGTTTCAAAACCGTATTATAATTTTGCGTTTTTATTAACTGTATTTCTCCAAATACTAAAATTTTAATAGTAAACCAGCAAAAATTGGTTAAAGAATCCGTAGAAAAAAGAAATCCCCTACTGAAGACTAGTATGAAGTTTAATCTACTTGTCTCATACCAAGCCTGCTATTGCCTATGTAGTAAGTGTGGTAAGCTAATTTATGCATAATTCCAAGGAAGTGGATCTTCAAGCAGTGTATAAGATCTTATTGTATCTAAAGGGATCACCAGAGAAAGGGATTTTTTTTAAGAAAGGAGAAAAAAAACTGACTTTTGGAAACTCTATTGCGACAAGAAGTCAGGCATCAACATAGCACATAGGCATTGTTTGGAGCTATAAAAAATAATACAAAATATAATCTCTATAAACAAGAATTACGAGACTGTAAAATTTAAATATTTTTTACTCATTGCAAAAAACACGAGACACTAACTTTTTCAATTTTATACAATTCTAAACACATTCATAATCTAGTACAACACATTTGTGCTGAACATGTTGAAGCTAATAGGCATTTCATAAAAGAAAAACTGAATAGAGGTCTAATTTATACTCCCTTTGTTTCTACTGAAGGTCAACTTGCAGATGTGTTCTCCAAGTGGCTGACTTGTACAATGTTTCAATCTTTAATTAGAAAGCTTGGAATAGACGCCTATTCACCAGTTTGAGGGGGAGTGTGAGAAGAATAGCTGTAAATATATGTATTTTTGTCCATTATAATGTTTGGTAGTTATATCAGTATTTTTGATTTGTGAGGGATTGATTTATAGGCATTCTATTTTTATTTGACTTCTACGTGTATAAATATATTGGATAGCGTGTATATATAATCGTATTGCCAATGTTTTTAAAATCTCGATTTAAATTTTAAAATATTATGATTTTACAATATTAGAGTAAGAAAACTTGTTCGGTTTTGCGTAAAATCTTAATAGAGGTAAAATAGATAAAATTACGATTTTAAAATATAAAATCAGTAAAATCTCGATTTATAGGCAATTTTAACGATTTTAAAAATTAAGTAATTTTTGAATAATTTTGTCAAATAAAGTGGACTTTTATGGTTTAGTTTTAAGTGCCACAACTATTTTATTTATTACTTTTTTATAGATTTTTTTATTCTATAACATTATTATTTCCTATGTTATACTAGTAGATGACCATGTGCATAGTTCCGCTAAATTGACTACATAAATTAAATGTAGTAGCTATAATAGAAAATCGAGAGTCCTATAATAATAAAATATTACAAATACATTTCAACTCCGGCAAAAAAATTAGGATGAAATGAAGTCAGTATTTTAATATCAATTATATAGGTCACGCGAAACAGTTTAACGGTCTCAATTGCATAGTTGGGTAAATGGGGTATAGAATCAGATGTAGAAACTTTTATTAACTTTGTTGAGGATTTCATTTTGTTGATATGAGCAAATTTTTGTATATGTTATTTTTTTTGATGCATGTCTTTGCTCTCCTTTCTTATTAATAAAATTTTTATTAAAAAAAATGGAAGCCTCAAATGAAGAATTGTAGCATAATAAACTATGTTTTCATATTATTGCCATTGGGTAAAATCTAACGATTGTACGATTCGAGTTTTTGGACCCTTCACCGATTTTAAGTATAATCTACATTTTAACAACCTTGTGTATTGCAATGTGAAGTTTTCTTCACACCTAATTTCTTCACGGTAGTTATGTTCCTGCCTTGTTGTGTCATAATATTCTTTAAAATTTCTGCATCAACGTGTTGGTGTTGGGTAGTTTGTCTCTTTATGTTCTTCGTAGATTATTTTAGTTATCAAGGGCCATAGCTTATTTAGCTGAAAGTGACATCTTAAACCTTTTCTTCTGCTGATCTGATGCAACACGTTTGGGAATTTTGGTAATAATTCACCTTTAAATACTGCTTCCATATGCTGATCAGAAATAAAAAATTCCCATTTTGTGTGTGTGTATGTAATATTTTTTGCTGTCTAAAACGCAGTGGTTTATTGTGCTGAATGTGATATGTTTACTGTAGGATTAGAATTTATTAATTTGGACTGAACTTGAATCCCAAATATCTGCAATCCAATTTCCTTGTTAAGCTGAACTTGTCAAAAAGCAGTGAAGAGATTAAAAGGTCCAATAAATCTGCTGTTTTTCTCACCTACCATCCCTCATGCTGAAAATTGTAATAATTTTATCATTTCTTTCTTCCTATTGGCAAATCTTTACTGACTCGATTTTGTTAATTCTGTTTAAAATCAGAAAACAATGGCAGAAGGAAAAGATTATTGTGAGCGTAAAATCAACTTGCTGAAGTCTAATTATGACCAACTTCTTGAGGTATGATTCTATAAATCTGGTGTTTTTTTCTTTTTAGATGAGGCAGATATAAATGCAAGGGAATTTTTCCATATATGCTCAAACTCAATGGTCTAAGCACCATACAAAGCCCTTTTTCCCTTTGTGGATATCTTGCTTTTGATGATGACTGGAAATGGGAATTTTGACTTTAGCAATAGTGATGTTGAAGGTCTTGGGTTTAGGGTAATGACGTTGACCTCTAGGTTATTGATTGGTAGCGTTGGACAGCATTGTTGGCGAGCATGAGACTACTGGTGGTGTTGGTTGCTTCTTTGAAGATTGGAGATGGTATTTTCCAAGTTGCGTAAAGGTAGGGGTTAGGGTTTGGTGGTTTCAGATGGTGGTGAATGCTGGGAGTTTGCCTGAGGCTGACAAGATTTCTAAAGGGGTGGATTGGCTGCTCCAACATCAAAACCGTGGTTCTTTGGCAGTGAATAGTAGCTAGGGCTTTTAACGATTACAATTTCTAGGCTTTTAGTGTATGAATAATGAAGAAGACTAGAAAAGTTTAAGAAATTCAGCCTTGATACCAAGTATGATGTAGAACAAAGAAGATTGAATCAGAGAGAGAGAAGAAGAAGAAGAAGAAGAAGAAGAAGAAGAATGAATATCATCATTCCATTCATATTCATTAAGTTTGTCCTCACATCGACATTTATCCATACATAAATGAAAAATATAAAGAAAATCATCAGCCTACCTTAGGAATACTGACCACCCATTCTAGGAAAATGAACTTAAACCATTCAAAAGAAGTGAGGAAGACGTTACGGAACTTAGGTTGGCTTAATAAGGTGCTGAGGAAGGTTGATAAGAGCCTCAATAGATTCTTTTATTTTGTTTTATTTATCAATGATTTTTCTTGTATGACTTGGATTTTTTTAATGAAACAAAGGACTGCATTATCTTCTGTCATCTCTCGCTTTTATAATGAGATTTCTACCCAATTTGATAAGAAAATCAAAGTTTTCCGTTTTGATAATGCCTTCGAATATATTCAATCTGTTGTTAATAACTTTTGTCGTGACAAGGTATTATTCATCAAATCACTTGTCCTCGCACCTCTCAACAAAATAGTGTTGCAGAACATAAACATCGTTATGTATTAGATGTTGCACACACCTTGATGTTTCATATGCATGTTCCAAAATCTTTTTGGGCAGATGTTCTTCTCACGGTTGGTTATCTTATTAATAGAGTACCTATACCAATCTTGTCCAATCAATCTCTCTTCTCTATCCTTTACCCTAGTCGGTCACCCTTTTATCTCCCTCTGGTTCTTGGTTGTGTAGCTTTTGTTCATATTCTTGACTCTAGTCTAGATAAATTATCACTTGGTTCTCATAAGTGTCTTTTTTTAGGATATTCTTGCACACAAAAAGGATATCAGTGTTATCACCTTGAATCTCGCTGTTATTTTGTGAGTACTGTTGTCACCATTTTTGAATCTATTGCTTTCGTTTCTTCTGATGCTGATATTTTGTCTTTTGAACTTATTATTGCTGGTGAGAGGGTGTTTACTCCTGCCCTTCTTTCTCCAATGTCTTCTTTGTATGTTCCCTTGTCTCTGTCTCCACCATCCCAGTCTCTATCTCGACTTGGCCAGTGCAGACACACTAACTTAGTGAAAAGATCCTACTACTGCTCCTTCTTCTCATTCCATTGTTCCTCTGCCATAGGTGTAGCAGCGTGATTGTGATAGGAGAGTTGTATTGCATTAAGGAAAGGTAAGCGTTCTTGCATTTTTTTATTCTTGCTAATTGGGTGTCTTACCATCGTTTATCGTCTCTTTTTTCTTTTGTATGTGCCTTGTCTTCTATATCTGTTCCATCTTATACATGCCTTATCTATTCCGAGATAGAAACACACTATGGATGAAGAAATGCATGTTCTCCATTAAAATTAGACATGGGAACTCACAACTGCACTTGGCAAGCAGACTGTTGATTGTCGCTAGGTTTACATTATTAAGTACCTTCTAGATGGTTCTGTTGAGCATCTTTAAGGTTTGTTTGGTAGCCGAAAGGTATTCTCAGATGTATGGCGTGGACTACACTGAGACTTCTTCTCTGAATTCTGTTTGCTATGGCAGTCAGTCATCGTTGGCCTTTACATCTGCTTAAAAATTAAAAATAATTTTCTCCACGGTGAGCTTCAAGAGATAGTCTATATGGATTTGTCTCTGGGTTATTGTACTTTGGGCAGTGAGCATCTGGTATGTCTGTTGCAGCGTGCTCTTTATGGCTTGAAACAATCTCCTTGTGCTTGGTTTGACCGGTTTAATTTTGTTCTTATTGATGTTGGTTTGTCACGCTTGTTTGCTGATCATTCTGTCGTTGTACGTCGTACTTCTTTAGGCACTATCATCTTAATTGTATATGTGGATATTATTATTTCTAGTGATGATTCTTCTGGTATTGCGGTCTTAACTCATCTAGCTACTTAGTTTCATACTAAGGATCTTGGGCACCTTCAGTACTTCTGGTGAGCTCTTGTTTGATGTGAGCCTCTATCGTCACTTGGTGGGGTAACTTATTTATCTTACAGTTACTTGTCCTGATATTACATATGCAGTGGCCATTGTCAGTCAATTTATGCATACTCTTTGTATTTCTCGCTTTGAAGCTGTCTATCATATCTTGCGGTATTTGAAGCAGTCCCCTGCTTATGGTCTTTTGTATCACCCATCTTCCTCATTGTCATTTGTTATAGTGATGCAAATTGGGTTAGGAGTTGAATCGATGTAATCGTTTTATGGAGATAACGTAGGTTCTTGGCGTAGTAAGAAACAAGTTATTGCTCGTTCTAGTGCAGAAGCTGAATATCGTGATATGGTCCATACGACTTCTGGGATGATCTAGGTCCACTCACTCCTACATGACTTTGGTATTGATGTTCCTCTACCTATGCCCATACACTGATAATCATGACACCGTCCTTATTGTCCACAATCCATTGCTTCACGAGTGCAATAAGCATATAAAGGTTGATTCACTTCATCTGTGATTTGTTGCTGCACAAACAATTGAGTATTCCTTTTGTTAACTCTTCTTCTCAATTTGCTGATTTTCTTACTATGTCACTGCCTTACCCTGCCTTTAAGACTATGTCTTATAAGATGGACATTTTTAATTTGTATGCTTTAGTTTGATGGGGCGCGCCAGAAAATATTTGTGTGCTTGCGTATATTGTTATGATTGAGTATTAAACATTTTTCTTTCCCCTATTGACAGCCATGCTTGGTTGTATTTCTTTTCTTTTTTTTTTTTAATTGTAATATTCAATAATAAATATAATGCATGGAGAGGGGAGAATATACGCTCCTCAATTCTTGTTTTGATATTTCTACACCTACTTTTTTTTTTTTTGGGGGGGGGGGGGGGGCGGTGTCATGGTGGTATAGCATACATGCCTTTATCCTTTTTAATCTATTAATATAGTTTTATTTCCTTATTAAAAAAATCTCAAATTTTATATTTGTTGACTTTTTTTTCAAGATTTCCATGTCTTCTTGGTGGTTTGCTTGTTAATGAATGGGAGGGTAAAAGGACCCCCTTCTTTGCTATGCTGATATATATTTCGTTGAAGGGCTTGAAATTCTTGACCCCTGTTCAGCTTTGGAAATTTCGTTAGCCAAGGATCAAATAATAAGATGGTTATACCATGAAATGTTATTCTATTAAATTTGTGGAAACCTCTGCTGAGGATCTTGTGTACATTGTGCATTCTCGATAAAATTTTTGGCTGAACTGGATCCACATGCGTAATGTAATTGGTGGCATGCATTTGATGTTATCATGTTCCCCGCGACCGAAAAAAAGAAAAAGGATTGTTGTGTGGAGTGCCATGCAAGAGATATTATTTTTCGCTCCCTCTAGGCTTCATGATCATAATTTATGATGTCATATTGTGATAGTTATTTTATTCTTTGGTTTATGAAATATTTTGGTTAAAGACAGTGCGGAAATATTTTCAATTTATAGGTGTCTTCGCCTTGGAATGTATCAAGAACTAAGGGGGGGGGGGTGGCGCATTTTTTCTTAAAGATTCTCAACTGAATATTTATTATTGGAACAGGTGCCCGTGACATGGGTGCCATTGGTGGTTATGTGGCTGGTGATGCAGAGCATTCTGATTTTGCCACCAGTGAAGAATGCATCAATAAAATGTCTTGTAATGGGTTGCATAATCATGAATTTCCTGGTCTTTCTCAATTCCAGTTGGAGAAGGTATATATCCAAATTATTGAATTGAATGTTTTGACTAATATTGCTATTATGCCATTAATTTTTATTATCCATGGTTTTGAACTCCCAATTCTCTGTTTTCATTTTCAAAGTTATCAAGAGGCTGAAATTGGTCAATTTACAATTGTTAGTAACTTGGTGTGGGCTTCTAATTTTTTTAGGTCAGTCAACCCTGCCACTTGACATTTCTTTGCTATAGAACTCCTGTTTACATTGGTGGGAGATACCTAAAGGTAAAGCTAATTGTCATTAAGCATATGTGCTTGTATTAGATTTGCTTGAGCAAATTGATTTATAGGGTTTCAAAATACCCTTTATTTGGTTTTTTGTTTTGCTCTTAACTTTGGTTTCTCTCTGTGTCTAATTATAAGGAGAAAAAATCTAGTTTGAAGGCCATCTAAGAAACACCAACACTCTTAGGAAAGTGCCATGCAAGTGTTGTGTCCATACCAGAAAGCGACACTCGTCCAACATTCGTACAACCGAGTTTTATTTATTTTTTTAGAATCGGCCACTCTTCAAACACATTGGAAACAAATGTGTCCGTCACTTCAATAGACATGAAACACATTGAAATTTTGGGATATAATTAGAATTGAATAATAAGATGAAAACAACGTGAATTATTATTTATTTATCCTTTAACTAAACACCATGAATTACTATTTATTTATCCCTCAACCTTTCTCCTTTGTTTCTATTGTTTTAAAAATTTTAAAACTAAAATTTTCAGTTGATTTATTTTATTTTTAATATATATATAAATAAAACATAAATGTATATAAGAAAGGGGGCAGGCTAGCTACAATCAAACTAAAGCTCTATCGCAAAAGCCATTGATGGGCCCCTTTCTTACTTGTTAGTGCTTTACTAAGATGATAGAAAGGGCTTTTTTAGCTTGAACGGAATCAATTCGATGATTGAAGGGCAGAGAATGCACTTTACAGAGGGAGATTATTCTAAGGATGCAATGCAATTCAATTGTAGAAAGGAGTCACTAAGGTAAAAATGTGAATTATAGTATATAGAGCACCTGCTTGCTCCCTTCTCGTATTTTTTGATTTCCAATAAAATCATCATCCCATCTTGATAAGTTTTGCATTGATTAGGGTTGGCCTTTTACTCCTCAAATGACTTTCTTAACTAGGCTGCTAGCTATCTTGGTAGTTATATCGAATGCCTCATACATCACCTCCAGCCGCTAGACATTGAGCTTATCTTGTCTAAGAAGGCACCAGTATAGTACTGTTATGCACATTTATTATTTGAAGTTCCTTTCCATGATATGTCTTTATATTCTTGAAATTGACATGTAGATTTGTCCATGTTTCTTAATAAACCATGATTTTTAGTCTTAATCTCACTATTCTAACTGTGCAAGATGTAAGGAAGGTACAACATTAGAGGTTTATGGCTCAAGATGTTGCTAATCTGAAAGGCATACGGTTTTAAGGCATTTTTGAAACCCCACAATAAATGAAATGTTCCTTAAGCAAATGAGAAGTGAGAGCAATGCAAATTTTTTGTTTGTTTCAAACTTTCAGTTTTGGTAATGGCATGAATTCTTTCTGCCAAAACTAAATCTGAGCTGCCTTCATATTTTAAGGACTCAGTCTCGTGATATCTAATTTGGATTGGTATTTTATTACATTTATGTTTGTGAATGTTTTTAGAGGTAAGAGAGTTTTGGCCGTGATGGGGCAAGACAGCCTTAATGTGTCATTCATTATTTTAAAAAGCGGCCATAACCCTTACGTAATAGTTTTGGCCCATTCTGATTTTGTGACACCCCCGCTTTATCGGTGGGATTAAAGATGTGGTAACTAACTATTGTCGTAGGTGTATAATGCCTATATTGGGGGCTTTATGGCCTTAGCGGCTGTCAACAACAAGTGTTTTTTTTGTTTTTCGCATTAATCAAATTTCATATTTTTTTCCGACGTTCTTCATTATAATCAAAGTTGCTTAACATAATTTTATGCTTGTTGCCCTTTTTTCTATCGTGTCTTCTAACATGTTGCAAGTAATGCTGAACAAAACTATAGCTGGCATCTTAGCTTGCAAATCCCTTTCCCTACTATTTTTGACAAACTTTATTTTGTAATCCATTGATTTCACAATTTAATGCATTGTCTTCACTTTTGGACTACAATTTATAGGTTTTAAGGTATTCAACAGTTATTTTGTAAGTAAATAAATAATAATAAATTGTCATGTGTATGCATAATAATGCTTGATAGATTTTTTTGAGATTTCAATTAGTAATGCTAAATGCAATATGAAGTTGCTAGTTATTGATAAAAAAATTTTTGGAACTCTAGTTCAAAATAGTAGTCAATTTAGTTGCACACGTATTCAATGCAGATCCACGCAGTGTCGAGTGTGGGCTACTGCCTACACTGGAAAAAAAAAAAGTATAAGTCAATAAAATTCTACAAATTTCTTCAAATCTATACAAAATTGATTTTTTTTTTCACTGCACAAATTAAAATATAAAAATTTTACAGATCTCTACAAATTTTTACAACTCCAAATATCATATCACCACTATTATGACTTTCACCTGTACCTATGCCTTATGGGTGGTGATTCATGTTTGTGTGTAAATGTTTAACTATTTTAAAATTTAATGAGTATATTTAATAATTAATTTATTTTATAATCAGGTTAAATTGTATTGAATCGTGTCAAGTTTGGGTTCATGTGTTTATATTGTATCATATTTGAATTTTCTCTTAGTAACTCGTTATGTATGTTATGTCCTGTTTGAGAGGTGTCAAATATTATCATCTCTATCGATATTCCACTCAACTTTCAAAATATTTTTTATTTGATTTTATTTTAATAAGTTTAAATTAATATTATTTTATTTTGACATTACTTAAATTGATAATCGAATAAAGGAAAAAAAATAATCATTTCATCTTTAATAAAAAAAAAAATTATTGCAACGTTTTTATAATATGAAAGCACAAAGGAGATTGTTGTATCTTATTTTATTAATTTGAATATTATTTTGTCTAAGAGACATTTGATATCAATGTATAGTATTTTGTATTTTATCGTATTTTATGCATTTGTTTGGAATTTAAAATTTTACTTCTGATTTGGCTTACGCTGACCCAAATTCCTAGGTCCGTCATTGCACGTATTAGTCATATTTATAAATCAAACGAAACCCATAGAAAGTTACTTTTTATCTAATACATAAAATCTCGAGTTCGATTTTTGCTAACATTATGGTACATCTATTACAACCTGAAACTTTGTCTACTACTACCGTTACGGCGAATGTTACTATTACTTAAAACCTTGGAGTCATCTCAAGCATTACCTATATATTAGGCCTTTCTTTTACTTATTACTCAGTTCAACTTAGCCTTTTTCCCAACTAAATCGGGTCGGCTATGTAGATGTTTTTCTACTCTTCGCTTGGTTAAGTAGCATTTCCTCTGTTTAACCACATTTACCCATGTAATTCTTTATCAATTCTATCCATGCAAGTTTTGGTTTATCCTGTTCTTCGCATTACCCATTATTGGGATGCTATCATTCCTTCTAATTTGTGCACCTACCCCGTCTCCATTGTATGTGGCCAAATCACTTTAACCAATTTCCCCTTAATTTACTTCTATTTATGGTCCCTCACCTTCCCCCTATATAGGCATTCCTGGTTTTATTTATTTTTTATTTTATCACACATTCACCTTATCATTTAAGCTCAGTTACAATCATTTTATTAGCATGATGTTTTCTTGTTCCCCGGCACAACTATATAACATAGCAGTGTAACTGTTGTCCCATAAAACTTCATTGTAATCTTAAAGTATATAATGTTTCATATAAAATATCCGATGCATTCTTCCACTTAACCTAACCTATCTTAATTCTAGGTTAATATGGAAAAAGCCCAAGTGTTTCTTGATCTCCAATCCTAAGTAACTATTCCTTCATTTTTAGTTTAATCAACACTAAATTTACATTCCATATATTCAGTTTGCCCTACTTATTCTAATTTTCATGATTCTAACACTTCTTAATTGGCACCTACGCCATTTTTTGTTTTGTCTAGTAAAACTATATATTAACAAGGAATATACACCATGACACCCTTTTTTATTTTTATTTTTTTTTCTATATATATATATATATATGCCTAGTCAATTCATCTATAATTAAAGCAAAAAAGATAAGGACTTAAATAGAACCTTGCTGAAAATTTAGTCCTCTGTTTTGCTTATTACTTCAACTTGAATCCCATACTCATATCTCCATGTTAATCTCTGAAGTTGCTGCTGATTTGTTTTGCCTCTTTTTGTTGTTTCTAAATGCCTTGAACAAAAATGGCAAGTTGTTAGGGTTGAATTAGTAAAAAACAAAAGGGTCAATCTTAGTGGTTCAAGTGGAACAAAAAATATATTGCAAGATTGGATCCTTCTTTTTGTTTCTTCTTCTAGGTGCTTTCCCAATTATTAGGGAAAAAAAATCCATCATGCATTTGAAGCTAGCTCATCAGACTTCCACTTAATATGTTTGACTGTTTGCCCCAAGGTATTCCAAAATGTCTCCTGTCCACTGCTTCCTATTCCTCATGTCCAAGGTGATGTTACGGGGCAGCAGGGAAGAAAGAGTGGTACAATTTTTGGAGAGTTGATATTTGTTGAATGAAAATATTTTCTTTATTTTATTACTTTTATCATATTTTGGTTAACGGGAAAGGGGAGATTATAAGGCTCCCCAAAACAAGAGTTTCCTGGTCTAGCACTGCAGTTAAAACAACATATGAAAAGAAGATCCTCTATATGTTGTAATGAGATGAGGGCTTGTTCCGGATATTACCTTTATGTCTTTTAGCTTGGTCCATATGCTTTGGCAACCAGTGTGTAAAACTAAAAACTTGATCCCTTGGATCTAAATCCGCATTCTAGCACAAAATCTGTCTCAGGATGTTTCTTTCATGGTAGATGCATAATGCATATTTCTGTTAATTAAATTAATGGGAAGTCCTACTAATGTTTCAATTTACTATTTCTGAACATTTTTTTCCATTTTATATGTACCTCTCTCTCTCTCTCTCGTGGAACGTGTCTCATGTTGTTATAGAATCAAATTGCAAATAACTGACAGTTTGTGTTTGAAGTTGATAGTGTGTCGATTTGCAATTCACGGCATTGCTCTCTGTACTGCAGTATTCACGAAATGTGAGTCAGACTCGTTGGATTATTGATGATGAAAGGATGGGGGAAGCATCTGTTGAGGTAATATCATGCTTCAGCTATGATAGTTATTCTATATAAGAGTCTTGCAATGAAATAACTATTGAACACTTGTTCTACAGGAGATAATCGGTGGTAACGTCCTTCCTATGTGTCTGGCTGATAATTACAAATTCCATGCTGCTGGTAGAGAGGATATCGATGTAATAAGAATATGATTCCTAAATACAAGTTATATTATTGGGTGAATGCTATTCTGATTACTGAAATTGCTCTTCCCAGGTCCGGATGTTGGGTTCTGGACGGCCATTCCTGGTTGAGATACAAAATGCACGCCATGTTCCTTCTGAGATGTCTATAAGAGAAATAGGAAGCAAAATAAACAGCCTGGAAAATAAGCTGGTAAACATAAATTCAAATACATCTGTATTGCTTTGTTTAATATGGAACATCAATGTTTCCTCTGCACTAAAAATTCTGCCATCAGGTTGGGGTGAAAAATGTCAAGTTGTTGGGTGGTCAAGGGTGGAGCTTGATGCGTGAAGGAGAAGCAGAAAAGCAGGTTTAAGTCTTGCTTTGTTGTTAAATCTTATTGTTCATGGTTAAATATAGACCTGGAACAACTTCCCATTTATGTCCTGTATATATCAAACAGAAGCAATATGCAGCGTTAGTGTGGATTTCTCGTTCGCTCAAGGACAATGACATGAAGACTCTATCTTCACTTACAGATATGGTTAGTTGTAACTTGTTATACAATCTCCGCCCCCCCTTCCCCTTCTGGATTCCTAGTCTCTAAATAGGATGATAGTTCTCACGAAGTTATTGAGAAGTTATTGAAGGGTTTACTCGTAAATATTAGCTTTTGATATTTTGTTTATTCCTTCAACTGCCCTTAGAGCCCGGTTTTGAGCCCCGTTGAAGCTATTTCAGATGTCAACTCTGGAAAAAATTGCAACCTTCAAAAAGTCTCTTTCCAACGGGTTTAATCACATTCTGTGGTAGTTTATGTAATAAGTAATAATGTCTTCTTAACTGGGATTCATATCAGTTTACATTAGATATGTTGTAATATTTGGCAAGTACAGTTAAATACTGAGGTGTTGGTGGTAAATTATTTATAACTCTTGTAAAAGGATGGGTCATGGTTGTATTAAAATTTTCTTGAATCCTTAAAGCATCCTCTACCATTTTCCCAATGAATGAGGAAAAACTTTTGTTATCAATTATCAGTGCCAATCTATTGCTAAAAGTTTTCTATGTAAGAGATAAAGGCTTTTGAGAACTATTTCTTTCCTTTGTTTTTCAGTTAATTTGGCTTCTATTTGTCAATATTTGTTTCAGTCATATGCTTATTGTTTCTTGCAGCTAATTTTGCAGAGAACGCCTATTAGGGTACTTCATCGCCGGAGTCCGTTAAAGCGTGAAAAGATCATTCATTGGTGGGATAATTTTCAATTAAGTTGCAGAAAGGGTGTGTTGTGAATCACTAATCAGACTTGTTTTCTCACATCAGGATGAGAATTGAGAGGATTGCTGGAAGTTCTGAATATTTTCTTCTGCATTTATGCACCCAGGTTCTTGATCAATTTTTCTATGCTGATATGCTTCATTTTATCTTGGTGATGCTATTCCCATTTTGGTGGTTTATGCTATTTATTTTCTCCGTATGATAGTATTCTTAAACTGCAATCCAATTAGAGACATGTAGAATGATGAATTTCCTTTGGACCGAAAGAATGATGTTTATTTTTTATTTTTTTATTTTTTTGGGTGATGCCAAAGAATGATGTTCCATGAAATAACTAACGAGAACTGTGCTGGAAGTTGGATGTGTGATATGAATATGGGATGTTTTAGATGTTAAACTTGATAATTTATGTAGTAACATGATAAAAGCTTAGCTAGCTAAGGGTGAGGAAAAGACCTTGCCGCCTCCTTGAATTATTACATGGAAGTCATTGAGAGTAATTCTCATATTTTATCAATTATGGAAATTAGAAAGGTGATGCTTCTATGTGAAATACAGGCTGGGACATACATTAAGGAGTTTGTTCACGGGGATCTTGGTCGCACACATCCTAGGTATGTAACAGTTTTTCACAGTTGTTTCATTAATTTTGTGGATCTGGACTCTGGAGAGCTGCTGATCATACAACAGTTTCATGTATCCTGACTTGATAAAATGACAGTGCATTGTTTATTAAGATAAGACTAGCGCTAATATAAACAGAAGGAAATAGCATGCATTGTGGTCATTTCTGATGACTTTCATCACACAAATTTAGATTACGAGAGAGAGAGAGAGAGAGAGAGAGAGAGAGAGAGAGAGAGAGAGAGAGAGAGAGAGAGAGAGAGAGAGAGAGA
>JAVXUM010000001.1:27920627-27933400 GCA_035590655.1 Pouteria glomerata
ATCGTCGAAATCGGAAGAGAAGCGCACTGACAGCTACGAGTAAGAAATGTAAAACCCTAAAGTTTGGGTCCCAGCGATCGGCTTCGATCACGCAGAAGCAAATGCACGCACCTTCTTCGTGGGGTTCCTTTCGTAACTGAGACGTTAAGAAGACCTGCCACTACAAACGTTACTTAAGCCTTGTGATTCCCTTCAAACATCCCTGTGTTTGTCGTCCATCCGGTTCCAGAAGAATCTGGATTGCGCTACGGCAGAAATCCTTGTGTCAATGAAACTGTATCAACGACGTCGTTTTCTTAGCTGACTTTTGTTTTTAGTTTTTAGGCAGCTCTACCAAAAAATAAAAAATAAAAATAAAATAAATTATAATCCCGCCCTGCAGCGGGATTTGCCCAAATCGCTTCTTTAAAACGAATAATTTTTCCTATAATTTCTCAAATAAGTCAGTTAATAAATAATTTTTATGAATAGATGACTACTAGAGTGGGTAATTAAAATAATATATTTAAAATGATGCCATCTTTTGTAATTATGTATTTAGATAATAAAAATTTAATTTCTTGCCATTGAAGTCGTCAATTGAAATATTGAATAATAATGTATTCAATATAAAGTTATCTTTTGTAAATACGAATTTATGTAATAAGAAGTTAACTTTTTACTGTTCAAAATAGTATATTTAATATGAACTTGTTTTTTTGTAACTGTGAATTTATGTAATAAAAAGCTAATTGCTTATAGTTGAAGTCGTTAATCGAAATAGCGTAGGTAAAGTTTAATTTTTAGATATGACATTCGTGAATCAATAAGCATGTAATATTTGTGATTTTTATATTGAGTCCTGATTGATTAAGTTGTTTCTCAGTGTAAAAATTCTGACAAATTTTTTTCTAATTCTATTTTCATATTGGGAATGAGTGAAATAAATATAAATATCTTATATTCTATTAGACATAAGGTAAATACTTTTGAGAAGAAATATATCATATTATGCTAGAGACAATCAAAAGTAGAGATATACAAAAAACAACACTCGATTGTTGCTTAAAGGATTTAAAAATTGAAGAACATTTCTGGGTTCTGATTTGAAAATTGAAGAACATTTCTGGGTTCTACGAGATGTCGTTCAGTTTCAAGAACATAATCAATCACATGAGATAAGATTTATTGAGGGTTCTAACAAGTAAGAGGTACTTAAATTAAGACGAGTATCAAGTTGAGTCATCTACGATAAACTCTTATAATATTCGATTTTTATAGTAAATTGATTTTCAGGGATGGTCACCTCATAAATTCAACATTTTTACCTAAAAGTGGTTATAAGGTTTTGTCTCGTTAAATCTCGTACATCTTTACTTTCGCTTGTGTGTGTTTCTGGTTAAGATTTTTCTCCATTATTTTAGTCAATAGGTATCAGAGCAGGTCTCTTAAATTTAAAAAAAAAATATATATATATATATATTTTGGTGAGATCTCTATTTAAAAAAAAATGAAGAATTATGAAAAAGGTGGGTCATCTACTAGGCCTCATTATTTGACAGAACCAATTTTGTATATTGGAAAGTCAAGATGAGGGCTCATCTTCAATTTATTGATACCATAGTTTGCGACTCTCTTGAGAATGGTTAGATTTGTCATATTAAAGCTTTTGCTAATAAAAGTACCATCATCCCTAAACCCGTTTCTGAATGAAATAAAAGTGATATTGAAAGTAATGCATAGAATAGAAAAGCAATGAATTCTATATTCAATCTTGTCATTACTGACAAGTTTTAAAGAATCTCGACTTGTGAGATTATAAAAGAGGCTTAGGACATACTCCAAGTAACTCATGAAGACACTGTCAAGAAGTTTAAACTTCTTAAATTAAAAACTACTTTTGAAAATCTAAAAATGGAAGAGGTTGAAGCTTTTGATCAATTTTATGCTAAGTTAAGTGATAATGTTATTTCTCATTTTAACTTAAGTGTTATTATTCCGTATTCTGATATTGTGAGTAAGATTTTAAGATCTACTCCTAATAAATTTTAATCCAAAGTTACTACTATTGAAAATGCCAAATATACTAAATCCATAAAAGTATAAGAATTGGTTGGCTCTCTTCAAACATTTGAGTCTAATCTTCACTATTCTAAAAAATAAAAAGGTTTGAGTTTAAATACTGTGGAAGAGGAAGATGATGATTCAGATGAAGACTTAAATGAACTTGTTTTTTTGGTAAAAAGGTGTTTAAAAATCAAATAAGTCCAACAAAATGAATTTTGAGAAAAACAATTCTTCAAATAAAGAAAATAGTTTTGAAATGAAAAATTTTGAGAAAAAGTTTGAAAAGAAAAATAATTCTAAATGAATGAAAATATATAAAGTGTTTCGAATGTCAAGGCTTTTGACATGTGGCTCAAGAATATCTGAGAAGATTGAAGAAGAAAGAAAAAGTTCTCAAAGTGACATTAGATGATAGTGACAATGAAGAATCATTGGCCTCAGAATCAGAAATCGAACAGGAGAATTTTATGGCATTTACTGTATTTGTATAAAGCTTAAAGAATGAAAGCACTAAAAGTGATACTGAAATTAGTGAAACTGTAAATTCAAATGAGGAAGAATCGGATTTTCAAGAAACGTGCGATGAATTATTAAAACAATATCACAAATTATTAAAGAAATAAGAAAAGTTGAAAGAGAAAGTAGAGTTACGAGAAAATGAAAGGAATAAACAAAATGATTAGATAGAAGAACTTCTTAAGAGAAATTCAGAGATGGTAGTGAGAGATGCATTCCTACTCGACAAGCTTGAAAAAAGTCAAACTGCAGAAAGAAAAGTTATAACAGAGAATGACAAACTTAAGAGTTGATTAAGTGTCTTGAATTTGACTTAAATACTACTAAACTTTGATTTTCTGAATTTAATGCAGGGTCAAAATAACTAACTGAAATCTTGAGAGTTTAAAGACCTTCCAAAAACACTTCTGGACTGGGATATAATGGAAAGTCAAATTAAAAGTTGATCTTGAGTTTATTCCATCAAGTTCAAAATTTTTGGAGAATTAACCTGAATTAGAGAAAGTAACAGTGAGGACTCTATTACAAAAGTTAAGTCCCTATCCTCTAGTGCAAATATCAAAATTTATTTTTTCAACAATAAGAAATAAAAGAATTAACATTTTTATTCAACAAAAAATTTTTAAGAACCTTCGCTCACTTATAAGAAATTCATTCCTATTTGTCACCATTATAGTTTAAAGGGTCATAATTGACGTAACAATCATAAACTCTATGGTTTACTTAAGAGTTATATTAATAGAAGAGTTGAATAGTCTTATTTTCAAAATAATCAAAAGAATTTTTTGTCAAATCAATTTCAAACTCTTTTGAATGAGACTGAATATTTGACACAAGAGATAAAAAAAAATTTTAAAAATCTTGTAATCTCTCTTTAAACCAAAATAAGACTAGGAGAATTTCATTTTATGTTTTTAAAAATCATAATCAAAATTTGAATAAGATAAGACGTGTTTAGATTCCCAAGTCTGAAGTGATGAAAGCTTATTTTTTTTACTGAACATGTTGATCTTTAAAGATTTATGTTTCTAAGGAAATCTCGTTGAATGTGTTATTTGAGTTAATATCCATGTATTTGTTTATTTTATTTTTTATATTTATTTATTTATTATTATTTTTTATTAAAAAAATGAGACATGTTATTATGTTCATTTTATAATTGTAGAGAATTAGAACTTTTTGCATTTATCCCTTGTATTTGTATAAACTATTTGCGATATTGACTTGATGAGCACCAAGGTCGGTTTGAACCAAGGTTCAAACCATTCATTCCATACTTCGACAAAATTGAGAGATTGAGCTGAGTTACTTTCCGTGGTTCAAACCTTGGTGTGAACCAAGTATGGTTTAAACCTTAGTTTGAACCATTTATGGACACTTAGAGAAATTTTAAAGCTTGAAAGTTGCAATGCTTTTTGTGGTTCAAACCTTGGTGCAAATCAAGTATAATTTGAACCTTGGTTCGCACCACCTTCATGGCCTTGAGTTGTTTAAACCTTGGTTCATACTATATCCTCCACATTTTTTTTTTTTGTCCTTTTTAAGCTCTCTTTTCCTTCTTCTTTTTGCCTCACATTCAGTGGGATTTCTTCCACTTGCATTTTTACGTTGATTTGGCCACCAATTACATAGAATTAATTTCTGAAAATTCCAATCAACACAAAACACAGGTGTATAAAAAAAATGCAATAAAATCAAGTCTTAAGTGAATGTATCTATGTAATTAGCACATCAAAAAGTGTATAAAAGTGTAATTATTATGTACTAATTAGATATTTTCAAACATATAGAGTTATTCTAGATATTGGTGCAGATGATAGGAAATTCTATTCTTTCAATACACTCTTGATATTGTTTAAGTTATTGGAACAGATTGTCATGAGTTCCGTACATACTGTACAGATATTTGTTTACCATTAGTATGACTTTCATTCATCTCAGTATTCATAATTACGAAGAGTTTATACAAGTTTTAATGTGCATATTTGGCAATTAGTTTTTCTTTTTTACAGGTTCATGAGATAGCTTATTTCATATTTTTATATTTACGTATTTTTTTATTAAATTTTTTCATGGATATTTTCATAAAATTTTTCTTTGGATGACCTATTGATCCCAGTCTTTAAGTTTATTTAGTTTTGGAGGTTTCAGTAATTGTGTTTGAAATGTTTGGCCCCCGTTTGATAATATTTCCGTTTTCTGTTTTTTTGTTTTCGTCTTCAAAATTTTGAAAACTTGCAACAAAAACATGTTTGTTAAAATCTATTTTAGGTTTTTTGTTTTCAAAAAAGTGAAAACGATAACAAAAAATGAAAACAAAAAAATGTGTTTTCACTCTCGTTTTATTTTTCTGTTGTAAATATTTTGGTCCCTTTTTAAAAATTGTCTATTTTAAAATAACATAATTATAATATAATATAATATAATATTATTATAAATGTCACCTCAACTGAGTTGTTTTGTAATATAGATATTATATATTATATTATATATAATTAAATTATTATATTATATTAATTATGACAATAATATAATATAATATAATATAATATATAATAAAATATAAAATATAATTTAATTTAATTACTATATAATATAATATATTAACAATAAAATAAAATATAATATAATATATAACATATAATATATAAAATAATACAATATAATATTAATTTAATTATAATATAATATAATGTAATAAATTAATTACTATATAATATAATATATTAATAATATAATATAATATATAACATATAATATATAATATAATACAATATATTATAATAATTTAATTGTAATATAATTTAATTTAATAATTTAATTACTATATAATATAATATATTAATATTAAAATTATTATATTATTTTATTTTATTTTATTAAAATATTATGATTTAATTAATCTAACATAATATAATATAGTATAATATAATAAATATAATTAACTATTTTCTAAAAATAAAAAAATAATAATTATAAACACAATTTCGTTTCCAAATGCTGTTTCAGTTTTCATTTCAAAAAAGAAAGACGACAACAGAAAATACAAAACAAAAAGCGGTGACAAAAAAACAATAATAAAAAAACGATAGCGTTACCAAACGGCCCCTTAATGTTTGGTTTTGAAGGTTTGTTGGTAAAATTGTTTTAGGTGTAACTTTTCAAGATAAAAAAAAAATTAACTTTCATTTTTTTATACTTTTTAGGAATTTTTTCTTATATTGTATTTGAAGTTGGTTCAAGCAGACTTGCTTGAAGTCGGTTCAAGTGGCACAAGGTTATTTTTTGGTGCTGGAAACCAGTTTAAGCAGCTTGTTAACTAGTTTGGGTGTTTAATGGGTGCTTAAGCGACCCAGATGAAAAATAGTTAGAGTAATGGGGTCTTTAATTTTGACGCCCAAAGAGTGCTACAATACTGCATCTAATTTAATAATAAAATAAAAAATTGGTTTCCATTTTTTAGCTCCATCTCTTAAAACCCTTGCTCCTCTGACTTTAGGTGATTCACAATATCTTCAAGCAAACAATATTTTACTTCTTCTTGGTCTTTAGGATTTATACTGCACAATCTAAGGGTTTTAAAGTCTACTCAAGATCGTGAATTCTGAAAGCTTTTACTTCAATTTAATGAGGGTTTGTGGATCGAAAAACCCTGTTTCAGTCAATCCAAAACACTTCTTAATATGTAAAAATTGAAGTGACTTCGAATATTGGTCACTCACTAGAAATATATTCTTGGATAAACATGGTTCAAGTGCTTGGACGCCTTCGATTATTAAACATGCTTCAAAAATTAGGAGTATCCAATCCTTGAGCCATAAAAGGCCAGAACATGAAGCTATGTTTTTAGCTTCCAAGGTTTGATTTTTGGTATTTATTTGTCTTGGGGTATATTTGGGCCAATTTATGGTTGCTGCTTTCAGTTTGAGTTTTGGGGTTATGATTTTTTTAGATTTGTTTTTTTCCTTCATCTATCTTGGGTTTTTTGTGATTTGTTTGGGTTGTGTTGTTATTTTTTATTTTATTTTGAGTTTATTTTGTGTTAAATTTCTACGTTTGAATCTATTAGTGCATTGAATTGCACGAATTTGCAAATGGATATTAGGTATAAATAGTGATGGAAATAAATTGGGTCGGCCCGCGACCTGGCCTGGCCTAACTCGAAAATACTACGACTCGCCTTGGCCTAATCGTCTATATAGGCCCGACCCTACCCGCCCCTATGCCCCCCGAGTTAGGGCTTGGGTTCGCGTGACCTAGCCCAAGACAGCCCGCCTATTGCCCTGCCCCCCTTCGCTTTCCATGTGGCTTTGCCGCACCCAATCTCTCCCATAACCGTTGGTGGGAGCGAGAGAAAGATCTTTTTTTTTTTTTGTTTCTTTTTTTTACTGTTGACTAAGCCGAGCCTTTTTGTATTTTTTGTTTTTTTTCCTTCTTATGACCGTTGCTCAGCCAGTGGATGTTGGAGCACCCAACAATCCATTAATTTTCATTTAATTAGAAAATTTAACCTTAAAAAAATTACAAAATTCCCTCTAACCTTCAACTATAAATGCCCCACAAATTTATTCATTTTAACTTACAAAAAATCACAAATTCTCTCTCAAATTTCTGCTCTACCAAGCCACTAACTCTCAAGTATACTTTTCAATTGTACTCAAGTGCATCTAATTCTGTCAAATTTAAAGTCAAGATTAAAAGATTAAGTACTTCAAATTATTCCAAGTTGATATTTAATTTTTTTTTAATTTGCATACATATATATTTTTTAATTTGTATACTTTAATTTTTTCATCAAATTATTTTTTCTAAATGGATCTTATAGATACCCATTTTTTTAATTTGGAGGATAGGGGCTTAATATCTTATCTTCTTAAGAACAAATGGCCCAATTTGCATCACCAGAAATACCAATACCTCCAACCACAACTAGTGATGTTGGTGCATCATCTTCCCACAACACCCAACAGCGTGGTTCTTAAAAAATATGACACTTTTTACTAGAATTTCACTAGATAATGGTATACTTAAGGCCAAATGAAATATTTGTGGGAATTTATTAGATGGTAGGACTACTGTCAGTACTAGTCACCAAAAGAGACGTTTAAATAGAAAGTACCGACACAATCCTCGCATTAATTATGTCATTGATCAATATTTTCACATGTCACACAAACTCAATTAAGTAATAAGGGGGTAATTTAAATATTTTTTCTTATGACCCTACAAGAACACAAAATAATTTAGTTAGATATATTATTAAAGACGAATAATACTTCACAATGAGTGAAAATAAACATTTGAATATTTTTTTTGTGATAGTTTTACGCCACAATATCGCGATTTTTCAAGATAAACTGCAAAAAATAAAGTTTTACGTCATTTTGAAATAAAAAATGAATTAAAAATTTATTTTGATAATTTTGAAGGAAATATTTGCTTGACCCATGATATGTAAAAATCCTATCAAAATATTGAATATATTTGTTTAACTGCACATTATATTAACGAAATTTACAAATTAAATAAACGTATTATTCCATTTAAATTAGTTGAACAACCTTACACTAGATTGAGTGTTGGGAAACTTATTTTGCATGAACTTGCATCATGGAGATTATGTAAAAAAATATTTTCTATTAATTTAGATAATACTTCATATAATGATGTTTGTTTTAATTATTTATTTGATGTTTTGTCTGTGAATAGTCCATTATTTCATGGGCGTTGTTGTACCCATATACTTAATTTAATTGTAAAAGATGAATTAGATATTTATGAATATTCTATTGTTAAAATAGAAAAAGTTATACTTTGTACTATATGTTCTCCAAAAAGAATAAATTTATGTGCTGCCACATATAATTAAATTGGTTTAAAACCTATAAAATTACCTATGAAAATTAATATAAGATAGAATTCAATTTATATTATGTTAAAAGTTACTATTAAATATGAAAAAGCAATTTGATTTATTTATGTTAAGTAATTAGGCAATTAGTTTAGATAGTATTGAGCTTATTGATTAGGTAAATGTGATTTTTTATAGAGATTTTTTTTTTATGTTTTTTATCTTGCTATTAAAATATTTTGTGAAATTTATTTTCTTACTTCTTCTACTGCTATTTATCTATCAATTGGGGGTTATTGATGAAATTTTTAAAAATGTTATATCCAAGAGTATTATGCCCTTATGGTTGTTACAATAAAAGAAAAATTTGATAAATATTTTAACCCACTTCCCGTACGTTTTAGTATTTTAATTATTTTAGACCTAGATATAAAGAAAATCTTTTTGTTTAATTATTAGATACGATATATGAGCCTGAAAGTGCCAAAGAACAATTAAATAATATTAAACAGCAATTGCAAACTTCAATGGGTCAGTGTGATAGTAATTGTACAACTGCTCAAGTAAGAATTGCCACGACATCTTATTCTCATCGTAATTTTGGTAACAATTTATCCATTTGGAGAAAAATAATATCTTGGGAGACAGATTCATCAACTAGTGCTATTTCAAGTTCATCCGACCTCAAGTGTTATCTCGGTACACCTCAAATAGAAAATGAAGATAATTTTAATCTTTTAGACTGGTAGAAGAGACAACAATCAAAATTTCTAATTTTTTCACTTTAACTCGTGATATTCTTGTATTTTTACTTTTTACTGTAGCATGCGAACAAGTGTTTAGTGTAAGCAGTCGTGTTATTAGTCAATTTAGGAGTCGACTGATCCCTCAAACAGTATAAGCCTTAATGTGTTTACGAGATTGGTATCTCATCGAAAATAGATAACAAAAAGATGCCAAAAAAACAACCTGCTCTTGACTTTGATACAATGTATTTAGGTGAAAGAGAAAAACACACTAGTGGATCTAGTGATGAATGACAATGATATTTAGATAGAGTAATATTTATAAATGAAGAGGTGTAAACCTAATTGGGATGTATAAGACGTGAAGTGATGTACTAATTTATTATTCTATCATTTATTTTTTTTTATTCTGCATTTGTAAATTGTAATTTGAATTTTAATGTTAATTATGTAATTCTTTATTGTTTAATAAATTTTAATTTTTCTCAATAATTATTTTAATGTGTTTGGTTAAGTTTTATTTACTTAAAAAATTAAAAATATTAAAACATAGGCTAGTCAGGGGCGGGAATTAGTGACCCTGCCCCGACCCGAAATTCTTTGAGGGAGGTTGGGCCGGGTCGGCTCGAGTTGAGGCAACTCGAAAGGAAGAAACGAGTCGGGCTAGTTACACTGCTAGATTTGAATAATTGAAAATTCTTGGTCATTTGCTGGTCTAAAGTTTACTTTTTTTTTTCTTTTATATATTCCATTTTGATTTTGGGGTTATTGGTTTGTTGGTGCTTAGGCCCATTTGAAGCGCTAACTAATTTTTAAATATTTTAAAAATTTCAAAAGTTTTAACTTTTTTTAAACTCAAAAAAATATTAAATTTTTCAAAAATTTTGCTAAAATCTGAATTTATGGGTTCTAACGGATTTTGATAGAATTTTTAAAAAAAGTTATACTAATATTTGTGGAAAAAAATTTCACAAAATTCTAAAATTTTTGAAATCTTCCACTAATATTTTACCACGTGTCGTTTTATATAATTTTTTAATAACTTTATATCAAATCAAATTCAATCATTCAACCATCATTTTAAAATATTTTTTTACATTCTAAATCTCCAAAACTTTCATTTTTGATTTTTTTTTTATTTGATTGTGACTCCAAACAGGGTCTTAGTTTGTTGAGGTTCTTGCTTACGGTCCATTGCTGTTCATGCTAGGCGTCAGACTGCTTTCATGGTTTCACGGTGCCAGTTTTCAGTTTAGATAAAAAAAATAAAAAAAGGGGTCCTTCGTTAGTTTCTGCTGACTGAAGTGTCTGGTTTTTGAAACTGGTTTAACCTCTCTTGGGTTGCAGGTTTTTTTTTTTTTTTTGATAACTAGGTTGCAGGTTTATTGCTTTCTTCTGGTATGAGAAAGCCCGCAGCCGCTACTCAAGGGTGTGCATTAAGTGAAGTTCGTCCCATGACCCTGATCGGCAGAGTACCATGAAAAGTAAAACAGTTTAGGCAAACCTTGTCTGACCGGCTCGGCCGAGAAAGCTGTTAGAAACCTGCCACATAGCGGAAAGCTAGCCCCCAAAGGGGGATTCGAACTTGAAACCACTAGGTGGCCCAAAGCCCTCAACCACTTCCAAACCCCGCTCGACCACCTCGGAGAGGTAGGTTTATTGCTTCCTTGGTTTGCGCATTGCTTGTTCATTGATTGGACTTGTCGTTTGGTTAAGAGTCTGATTTCTTTTTATTTACTTGCACAATTAATTGTCATCTAATGGTTACATATCTTCTTTGTTTATGTGCTTTGGGTCGTTTTTTCTAAAGTTTGTTACACACAGGTTCAAACTGTTGAGTCTAATTGGTTAGTAGCATTGAAAAGTCAAAGACTAAGGGGGCTGTGAATTTGTGTCTTGAAAAGTCAAAGAATTTGGTTACAAGCATTAAAATCTTCTGGTGCTTCTGGTACTTGGAAGTTCGTACTCGCTACTCCATAATGGAGTGCGCATAGGGCGAAGCACGCTTCAGGATCCTACCCGGTAAATAACCCTGAAAAGTAAACCAGTCTAGGCAAGTCCTGGCTGACCGGCTCGACCGAGTGAATGCCCACAAACGTGGTAACCCATCCCCGAAGAGGAGTCGAACTCAGAATCTCATGATCCAAGCTCTTAAGGCGCACCCGACTTCCACCCGACCACCTCCGATGGGGCAACAAGCATTAAAACCTTTATTGTTGTTGCTGTTAAGATTTGTGTAGCTTATTTAATTTTTTTCACTGATTTAAACATGGCATGACAAAGACATGACAAAAAAGGGGAGATATCATATATTTGTTTATTTCAATGGTTTTCATGAAATTTAGGAAATTTTTTTAAATTATGTCTTTATATTTTTTCTTTAGTTTCCATTACTAATTTTCTAACATTTGTGTCACAAATTTTTGTTTAATTTTTTTTTTATAAATTGATCTGTGACAATTGCGAGTCAATAAACATGTAATATTTGTGATTTTGGTATTGAGTCTTGGTTAATCAAGTTATTGTTCAGTGCAAAAATTTTGATAAAATTTATTTTAATTCTATTTCCATATTAGGAATGGGTGAAATGAATATAAATATTTCATATTATACCTGATCTAGGGTGAACACTTTTGAGAAGTAAAAAATAATATTGTGCTAGAGGCAATCAAAAGTGGAGATATATAAAAAATAACACTTGATCGTTGCTTCAAGGGTTTGAAGATTGAATAATATATTGGGGTTTTAGAATATACCGTTCGGATTCAAGAACGAAGTCAATTATATGAGAGAAGATTTATTGCGGATTCCAACAAGTAAGGGGTACTTAAACTAAGACGGGTGTTGTGTCGAGTCGAGTCATGTATGGTGGATTCTTGTAATTTTTGATTTTATAATGGATCGATTTTCAGGGATGGTCACCTTATAAACTCAAAATTTTTACCTCAAAGTGGTTCTAGGGTTTTGCCTCGTTAAATTCTATACTTCTTTTATGTTCGCTTGTATGTGTTTGTAGTTGATATTTTTCTCCATAATTTTAGTTTTTCAATGTATTTAATAATTTTAATTTTTTTTTCACATATTTAAAACTCCTATGAACGTTGAGTATTGATACATTTGTTTGGTAATATTTTTTTTTTAAATCAATTTATTCTTGATTAACATATATTATTGATAAATGTTTGTACTCAATTGACATGCACGGCTAATTTCTCGTTATATACTTGAGTTTTCATGATTTGTTAAATGTACTATGATAATTTAATATTATTCAAATTTTCTTAATAGTTAAATTTTAAATTTATGATAATCAGTTATCCATATCTTATATACTCAACTTTTAATAGTAAAAAATTTAATTATACCACAAATATCCACAGAAAAAAGTTAGAAAATTTTGCTAATTAATTTTTTAAACTGATTGCGTCTTTACAAAATCTAATTCATTGCATAACACTCCCCTTTTGCCGGGGGTGGGTGTCTTAGACAGGCAATCGAAGTGTTAAAAGCCAAAGACTGTTAAAACCGTCGCCATAGTTTGTAGAAGTTTCCTGCAGCTTGAACGCCTTTAATGCGTCCGAACGGTACTGCCAAGCCGTTCGAACTGATTATGG
>JAVXUM010000001.1:27937303-27963322 GCA_035590655.1 Pouteria glomerata
AAGTATAAAATCTGGAAAGTATATACCATTCACCATATGCTTATATTGAATCCAAGGCTTTTAAAATTTTGATAATCTAAACAAACCCTTTTCAAACCACTTTCAAAATCACGGATCTGAACCAACTTCTATTATTCATTGTGAAATCAGTTTTCTAAAAATTTTTCCAAAAATTTAGTTTGTTTCATTGTTTGTTGCTTTGGCTCTCTGTGGACACGATCCGGTCTTACCGGTTATTGTGCTACGACTAGACACCCTGCACTTAGGGTTGAGCCAACATTGAATACAAATTGGCCGAGCAAGCAGCCAGTCTCTCGTGCTTTAAGTCGTCATGTGTAAGCTTAACTGGTCTCCAAGGGGCCACCACAGGCAGCCCTATATCGAATGCAGGAGCTAGTCATTTGAATGCTAGAGATGTAGAGAATGGCTCTATGTGCAGAATCCTAGACTAGAAGTCATCCATATCTATTGATAATGAAGCGTATGCCTCTATACTCAGTGGTGGGGTTTAGAGCTCGACAGTAGGATCTAAAGCATGTATGTGTGTCTCATGTATAGGGCTAAAGGTAGCTGCTGGGACTATGAAACTGATCAGCAAGTCTGACTCAGGTATAAGTGGCAAGGGTAGATCATCACAGAGCTGGGGCCATATATAGTAGGATGCCCTTATGCTCGTCTATTGGTAGACCATAATCTACTGGGACGTGATGGTCCGACATGAGAGGATGAGCCTGCTTGAGTAGTGGGCATGGGTGCCTGCAGTCTCTCCTCATGATCAATCGCCATGATCACCAGTCCTGCCTAAGTAATAATCTACTGTAACGCTTACAGATAACCAAATTAATCCTTGCCATCAATGGTTGCAACTGCAACTCAGTGCATGCTCTTAATGGTGTTAACCTGCATTGTACAAAGACTATCAAATTTAATTAAATGTAAAACTAACGAATAAAATATATGATGTTGAAATATGTAAAAGTAAAATACTATATTAGGATTGAAATATCAGCTGCCATTGGTTGAGACCCAACGGGTAGGACATGTGAGGGTGGTGTGATGTGACTTCAAGTGATATGACAATACTAGTCCATGTACGGGTCATCATATGGGAGACGCGCGATAGAAGCCTGAGCAGTGGAAGCTTGATCAATTCCCATCGTCTGCCCTGCTCCTCCACGTACCTCTAATGATATTGCATCCAGTTTACCTTCTCCCGTCTACGCCGCTTAAGCTGTATAGCTAGGCATCTGTGTTGACCTCAAATAGGATCACCTAATGGAAGCTGAATTGCCTCATAACGCATCCTAGCAAGTGGTACTCGACTACTTCGTAACATATCAAAGGACATGTCAAGCACCATACTACCTCTTTAACCCAGAATATATAGGAGGTGTGCTCAAAACTGACTCTAGGTATAAACACTAGCTCATTTGGTCCTCCCTCATGAGCGTCAGTTGGTCTCTGCAGTCCCTCAATGGCCTCGTAAAGCTTACCACTAGCTCTCTCTTCTATTTACATCCCCATGGATCTACTAAAAGGAAGAACTCAACTAGTGCTGGATTAGGTAGGGGAGGTGGTCGTATAATGACTGGCCGAAACTATGCTAGTCTCTCACATGCCCAAACCTTTCATAAGAAATGATAAATTGCATTAAAATCACAATGATAATGTAAATATATTAACATCTGATAATAAACATATAAATATAGTTTATATTATACTTGAAGTATGGCAATTGGTCTTGCCATCTCCGTCGTGTGTGTGGTGGAAGCTAAGCACATTCTTTATACAGCTAAGCTAGACTAGTAGCTCCCCAAGCTAACCTTTCGTACGCATCCAAATCCCAGAGCAGTGACAGATAATGTAGTTTCACCAGGTTACAAGTGTGGTTTGGTAGTAATTGCAACCGATGATGATGAGTATCAGTGATTGGACATGCTACTCTATGTCCACATTTGTAGTCCCCTATGGCAATACCAAGAAATGGTTTGTGAGCCATGTAATCCCAGCTGACCCTTCTTAAAGTATGTTTGATTTGGGGTCTTACCTAGCAGCTCCTAGCACAGTGCCTAGCGTCCCTCCAGTCCATGCAGGTCATCTATCCCTGTGATACGCTCCCTATTAACCCGTAGGCCTGATATGACCTCCATATCATGCAATGTGATGGTAACCTCGCTGATGAGGAGGTGAAATGTATACGTCCCTTGTCCTCATTGCTCTAACAAGAAAGTAATCAACAGCTAGTAGAGGTCGAGAGCTCCCAACTAGTATATCCCATAGAATCCAGCCCTATACAGTTGTTACAGGACACCGAGATCTTAAGGTGGATCCAATATCTAGCACAGGGCATGCTACATCGACGAGCAGCATATGACTTCGTCAAACCAGGCACAATACCAATATAAGGATAATAAGTATCAACAAATAAATAATACTTGAAATGATAGCATAAGTATGACATTATAATTACCGAATGTTATATACGTACCTAATAGGGGACTCCTAAATATCGGTCCATCAATGTTCCCTGGGAGTAGAGTGCACGGGTACTTAGATGGGAACTAGTGACGACTTGACACTCTTCAGTTACATGCAATTAAACTCCATGTATCTCTTTGGAAATTAGTTAAAAGTTTTTGAACCTAGGGATTAACTCTTGCCCCTTTGTTTCTTACAGTTATAACAATTAGCCGATGCTGATAGAAATAGGTAACCAATTTGTAGAATGTTAGCCAAACTGCTACGATAATTGGTAAGCTCCTAATAGGGTTAGTACATTGTTGAAGCAGTCAAACAAGTTAGTTGTCATGATGTCGTATCTGTGAGCCTTGCCGTAACAAAAAGTCCATTTCTTTTTTTAGAGTTCATTTAGGTATTTCCATACTTCTTGGTTGAGGGACTTTAGGAACTTTATTTCCTCATTAAATTTGCGGACTTAAGTGGCCCTCTCTGCTTGATTCAACAGATCAGCCAATTATTTTTCAAGCTATTTTTTCTTGAAGTTGGCCTCAACATACCTTAAGTAGAAACAACGGTGTGCATTGGCCCAACCATACTGAGGGGAGGCAACAACAACTTTTATGGCATTGTGCTTGTCAAAGATTAAGCACAACTCTAGATTTTTGCACACATGCCTCTGGGGCATCCTCAAGAAGTACATTTAGCTATCATAGTCCTCTTCGCCTACCCATGCAAATACAAGAGGAAAAACTTATAGGTTTGCATCTTAGGTCGTTACTATTAGCAATTTTTTAGTGTACTTACCATACAAGTGCGTTCTATCGATCGATACAGTGGGAATGTAGTGAGCGAATCCGTTAATTGAAGGCTTGAAGCTCTAAAACACATATAAAAGGATGCATTGGGCCCCGCCATATAAGGTTTATACTGGTAGTGAAAAAATATAAAAGAATGCATTGCGGGTCTGGCTTGCATTCATAAGCTTTGAGAGCACTGAGTACGACTCTTCCCAATTTTTAAATATCGTTGCCACCGCTTTCTGTTTAGTGAGCCACACTTTTCGATAAAAGACATTATATTTAAACTGGTCTTTTACTTCAGTTTTGCAGCCAGATAATAGAATAAGCAAGGTTGGACTGAACCAAATGTACGATATTACTGCAAAGAAAGTTCGAGTCAATTTGGTCATGGTCTTCGCTCAGCCATGCGAAGATACACATGTGCGGGCTCTCGTACTTAGTTATTTCGAATAAATCATGTGAACTTAACTTGCATGCTTGCAATTGCCACTTACACTAGCCTTTATTCCTCTTTGGGTACTAGGCTACCTAGGATTTCTTCGTCAACTCTACAGTTACATAGGGCTGGTTTGATCTGCCAGTATACAACTTCAGTTTCGTTTGGAGCAACAAAAAATGATGAAAAATTCTAAAAAACTCTAAAAGTTATTCACTTTTTACTTCGCTGCACGAATTACAAACTCACAACTTATCTTATTTTATCTCACTTTTTATCACTCTAAACACAACCTTTATAGATTGAACTAGATAGTCCTTATCTTCGAAAAGTTATACAATGTAAGGCTCCTCATTCTCCAAGTTTCATGTTTGACGGCAAAGCCCTAGGAAAGTGCACTGTCTTCTAGTTCAACGAAATTGAACATTTTAGACATCGGTTTATGCAATTGTCAAACTAGATGTTTATTGTGTTCGTTAAGAACTGAATCCCCAATTATGGCCTCGTCTATCACATCCATGTATTGTAGTTCTATATCTTCATTGTCAATCAAACATCCAGCACTTTCATATAATCCCAACACATGTCCTACTGCTGTACATAATCACTGATAGGATCATAAGTAGGCTGACAAGTTGTGCCTAGTGGGTTTTCTAGTGCATTGTAGGGGAAAGAGGGTATAACTTCATTATAGTTGGCGACAAAATTTTAGTGGGAGCATCCAACTTAGGGTTAGTTTCACCACCAATCATCGCAAGATCAAAAGACTCAAACTCTAGATAGAGGTCATAGTGATTGCACTGCAGATTCTAAACGATAACAAATATTGCCTTGACTATATCATCGTCTACTACATGTAGAGGTCTGTAAAGTATTTAGCTTGCACTACCAACAATGGGATATTTGCACACTACTCTCAAAACCTCCTGAGCCAGGTTTATACCAATAACTTTGTACAGTTTTGCCAGCAATATTGCGTATGTAGACTAAGTGTTAACTCGATATAATGCTTGAATGCCCTATCATACCCCACGTCTTCGTCTGCATTGATAAGATTTCTCCCTTAAAAACAAAAATAGTGAAATTCGTTCCTGAGACATCACGAACAATCAACGAACGACAGATTTTGGCCCTGAACAACATGGGTATTAGAGATCATACTCTCTTAACTCTACATCATTGCAAGGGATTTAAATCGAGAAAAATTTTGTTCGAATAGTCTTTGTTTGGGATAACTACTTGACGAAAATGTTGAAATTTGAAAATTTTTGGTAACTTAACTTAACCTAACTTATGTAACTATGGTTAAATTTGAATTTTATCTAAGTAACTTAATATATCACTTAATATGTTCTATTTTGTCTAAGTTTAAGTTTTCTCTAATTAAGTTACTAAGTTTCTCTAAGTTTAAGTTAAGTTTAATTTAAGTTTAAGTAAGTTTCGTTGGAAGCGTCATTAAATTTAATATACATAGTTAGAATAATTAAATTTAGGGTGACTCTATTTGCATTCCATAAAAATGCCTCTTACACTCCACTTTACTTTTTCTATTAAATAAAATTACACAATTGCTCATTTTTCTTCTAAAATTTTTGTGGTAAAAATTTCTAATTCTAGACCTTTTTTTAAAGTATTTGTTACCATAAAAAATCAAATTAAGTTTTTAAAAGAAAGATGGTTTGCTTAATAAATTTGTTTGTATACTTAAAAGTTAATTTAGTTCATTGATTTCTTAAATTATTTTTTTTTGTACTTTTATCTATTTATTTATTTTTTTGTACATGGCTGGTAAGAACAAAGAAAAAGAGATCCTATTTTGAATTTTCAACTAGTGAGAAAAATTAGTAGGGGGAATAAAGGGTAATTAGAAATTTAAATTTAGGATTTTAAGTAACAAAAAAAAAAAAATTGAAAGACAAGTGAATAAGTTTTATTTTCATTTATGTTTTTAGAAATTATGTAAAGATAAATCTTAATTTATTTTATAACTTAGTCAAATAAGTAAATAACTTATTTCATTTCAATTTTTTTTTTTTCAAACTTTTGCTATTTTCCTCATCAACTTAATATTTTTTATTTATTTTTAAAAATTTGTTATAAATTATTTACTTTAACATTTGCTACAATTTCATTTTATTTCATTATATTATTTTCAAAATATATTATTTGTTTATTTGATTAACTTATAAAATAAAATAAAATAATTATTTTATATGATTGTTAAAAATATAAATATAAATAAAAATTATTTTAATCCTTAAAAATAATTTTTTTCTAATCTCTTACAGCCTAAGAGTGTTTAAATTTAAAAATAGATATATATTTTTTTATGAATGACAATTATGCCATTCTAAATTAGTAAAGGAATAGTTGGTTAAAGAAGGATAATTTGATAATTTTACTTAATAAAAAAAGTGAAGTGGAGTGTAAGCGACTATTTGTAAAATACAAATAAGTTCACCTTTAAATTTAAACTTTGTACTAGAAGTGTAAGTTTCATTAATTTTTGTACTAAATTTTAGTAACATTGACTAAAAAAGATGAATAAAATTCCAAAATAAAAATTTCATTAATTTACATTCATCAAAATAATTTAAACATATTTACAAGTTATCAAATAAAAAGAATTTAACTTTATATATAACAAAATTTCAACATAAATTAGCCTAATTCAATAACATTGTACTAACTAAAAAAATTCAAAAAAATTAACATATTTTTAACATAATATAGTTTTAACATAAATAAATCTAATTCAATAACATTGTACTAATTTTTAACATAAATCAGCCTAAAAAAATTTAACACAATCTTAAAATAACATTGTACTAATTTTCAGGGTAGTGTAATTTTATAGTTTCAACATAATTTCAATTGTCATAAATCAACCTAATTTAATACACATTCAATTAATTTTCAATATATCAACCTAAATAACTCACCTACAATCAGATTTTACGGTGGAATGAACGGGCAATTTTTGATTTTAGCCGAAAACACAAATTTGAATGCAAAATCCAAAACTCTTCTTCAAATCATACAATGCAACCTAAATCAAGCACCCAAATCACTCAAAATGTAACCAAATCAAAAGACTTAAAAGATTGATAACAGCCGTCTACAAGTAGTGAACCATTTCGAATGAAAAAACTTAGCAGTGCATATGTATCTATACACAGGTGAAGGAACTTACATTTTTGATTGCTGGAGATGGAGATGAAAGGGGAAGAGTAGCCTGGAAAGTAGCTTGGTGGTAGAGATGACACCTCGCAGCTCGATTTTGGAGAGACAAAAGGGAGGGAAAAGTTCTACGTGAACGAAATGAAGTATAACAGATCGTTGGAGGTGACAGATATACATAGAGTGTCATCAGTGTCGTTGACGACACCCATATGGATGTCGTTAGTGCCACTAACTACACTGCTTAAATTTGAATTGGGATGTGTCGTCAGTGACACTGACAACACCCACTCTATTTTGGCAAATTATTTCAATTAAGTCTATTTTTGTATATTGTTTATGAGTAATAACCTGTTTTATGAGCAATGACCTGTGCCTACGATACTCTGAATAAAATTAGTATTAAGTTTTTTATGTAGTTAAAACCTCGGATAAAAAGTTCAAATAAAAAAAATTATGATAATTCATGAATTTATTTTTTTTCAAAAATTTAAGTCTTAGTAACTATTACATGTGTTTTGATATTTTTCTCTCCAGTTAATTTTTGATAAGTACTATAAAAAAAATACAAATTATGTTACTTTAATTTGGGATGTTCAACTTTCTATAAATCATATTTGTGTAGAATTGAAGTTGACAGTGGAGCCTACTAAAATATGCTGAAATTTAAAATGCGTAAGCCATTTTATGTGATAGATAATAGTGAAGTCCATTGAAATAAAAAATTGAACAGGAAGTTAAAAATATAAGAATGATATTAATTGTTGAATGAAAGAAAAAAAATTAATCATAATCATTGGAAAAAATTGAGTAGGAAGTTAAAAATATAAGAATGATATTAATTGTTGAATGAAAAAAAAAAATTAATCATAATCATTGGATCTTAATTTGTGAGAGGATCTTAACTTGTGAGCGGAATATTTTCAAAAATTGTCTTATTGTATTATATAAACTAGAAAATGCCCGTGCAAAACACGAATTATCTATCCTTTAATTTGTTTTTAAGATTTTTTTAACTTTTTTGTCCTATTTTTATTAAAATTTATTTTTTTTCAAAAGTTAAAAATTATCTGTGTCTACATAATTAGCTTTTTTTTTTTTTTTTTTTTTAAACTCAAAATCTCAAATTTTGATACAAATAGTGAAAATGTGTATATACTTAAAATTTTAAGTTTTGAGTACATTAAAATTAAATTTTCTCTAAAAAAATTAAAATTTTAATTTAAATGTTTATTCTTAAAAATTAAATTTTTAAATAATATTATTTTTAACTGACATGCACACAACTGTCAAATCAAAATGTTGTATTTTATTAGATATATGTATACATTTAAAATTAATTATTAATTATTAAATATTAAATTAATTATTTTTATTTATTTACTTGAATTTATTTTAAATAAAAAATTTAACTTAAAAAACAAATTTGAAAAATAAGAGGGTATATTTTTATTGTAAGTGATCGAAAAAATAATTAAAATGTAAAAGTTTATATATTTAAAATTAAAAATATAATAAATTAATTATTTTTATTTATTTATATTTATTTTAAATAAAAATTTAACACTTTTAAATTTTTTTTCTCTGTCCCACTATCCCCCTCTCCCACCCACCCCTTTAAACTTTTCTCTCTCTCCTTTCCTCTTCTAGATTGCGCCACGTATACAAATGTTATATCATTAGACGTGTTTTACTATATAGATTTATTATAAGTGTGTTTAAAATGATAAAAAGTGAGATAAAATAAGATAAATTATGAATTCGTAATTAATAAAATAAATTTAAAAGATTTCAGATATTTTTAAATTTTTTTTTATTTTTTGGACAAACAAAACAGTGCCTACATGTATTAAGGAAAAAAAAAAATCGCGCTTGATTGTTGCAACAGGCCAAGTGCTAGGTTATCTCGTGTTCTACCGATATCTTGCGCCTCGCTGTCATGCCCTTCTGAAATATCCATGAAAAAGTCCTTTCCATGGCCACAGTAGCTCTTCACCTGACTCGAATTTCCTGCCATTTCCCTCTCTCGTTCCCGTTCTTTGCTCGGTCGTCTCCTCGTTTCTTTGTTCGTCGTAAGCCTCACGGTCTTGCCTTTCGCCGGAGCTTCGGCTTCTTCAGCTTGAACTCGCCTCGGGGATTCTCCGTCACAGCTTCAGGCTCTCGGGGTATTCCTATCCTCTGTTGTAATATTTATTGTTTCTGTTTCTAACATGTTCCTTTTCGCGGCCATTTTGTCGAACGGGTTAGCGGTGCTGTGCGATTTCTTTAGTTGCTGGATAAACTTAGAGAATGAACAAAATTCAATGGCAACTGCAATGTCTCTGTTATTTAGGTTACCTAAATGATAAAAGATGAATAAGTTATTATATTTGTGACGATAGTTCAACTTTCAGAATTGAATCGCTGCACAAACTAGAAACTCTAGAAGTCTGTACATGACTTTGATTTTTGTACAGTATCTGTCATTGTTTTGATAATGGCTGGTTTGTATATTTGCATACGATATTCATAAAGAATTATATATTTGCATAAGATATTCATAAAGAATTATAACTAACAAAGAATGAAGGCGCGTGCACACTGAAAAAAATTATCCTCTTTTCCCTTCTCCGTTGCCTTAACACCTAAGGCACTGCCATCCTATATGGAAAACAAACCAAAACTGATGCTACGATTACACTTATAGCACAACTGCTATGCAGTAACAAATAAAATGCCAAAAGGGAAAAAAACCAGACCATGCATATACTATCACTAGAAGCAGGGCAGGCACCACTATTAGTTCTTTTGCACAATAGCTGATAGGCTAGGAAGCATTGACTTGCTATCAAGGTATCAAAGCTGGACTTGCTTGGAGTACTGACATGCAGTGGATTCATGTTGGACATGTTTCTGACTCACCTTTTGTCGTGTCAAATTATTTTATTATTTATTTTTATTTGGACACATCTTGAACGCATCATGGACTCATTTTGGATGCTGGGAGTTCTTCTATAATACGTGTTAAGTTGCTAGTTGGATTGAGTTGTTAATAGAATAAATGTAAAATAAAGCCCTTTGTTTGTTATTTTATATTTGGATGATTTGATGAAATGTAACAACATTTTGGTTTATAGATTCATGGAATGGTGTTTTATTAAAATGATTTTTTATTCATGATTTTGGATTAATGTAATGATTACGTTACTTTGTTGACTTTTAAGGTATAGAGTATAGTTATTATCATTTTGGATGGAATGTAATCGTTATGTGATTTTCTTGTTAAATTTAATGGTATGAAATACATAGTTTATAATTTTAGTTAGTATTATATTACACTATTTCTATTGTATTTGATAAAGTATTAATATTGATGGCATTTGCAAAAATATATATATTTTTGCCGAGTCCTCTTTGTGTCGTGCCTTGTATTTTTTTTTAAAATCTTTCAGTTAGCGTGTCCTTATCATATTAGTGTTTCAAGTTGGTATCTATGCTTCTTAACCAATGGGTAGTGAAGGGGTATTAGAAAATAATGGTTAAAAAACTGAAAAGTAAATTACCTTATTAAGTAGATAGTTTTGAAAAGATAGCTATCACACCCTTAGCAGCAACAAAAAACGACAGCCTAGTGTACGAGGCTCGTAGTTAAAAAATTAGATGATGTGGTTTAAGATAAACTAGAATAATCTTTTCTGTTAGTGGTTTGGATACATGGGAGAGATACTCTGTTCAACTAATGGATAAAGGGGAGTCCTTTTGCGTCATTTCCGTGTTTGTGAATCTCCCTCCAAGGGAGGTTAGAATCTAGACTTCCGTATGATATCGTCAAATAGACAATTTTTAGAGTTGGTGAAAGTAATGTTTTCTTTGTATGAACATTCCAAGGAACTTCTATGTATTGAATTTCTGATTGACATGTTTTACAGATTGGAATGATCATGTTGGAGCATCTGATGAAAGATATGATGTTATCGTGGTTGGAGGAGGACATGCAGGCTGTGAAGCTGCTCTTGCATCTGCTCGTTTGGGAGCAAAAACACTTCTTCTCACTCTAAATATTGATCGCATTGCATGGCAGGTTAATATCTTTAACTTTAGAAATAGTTTTGTTTAATGTTTTAATTTACATTGTTTATTGACCATGCAAATTTGTTATCAACTTTAATTTTTATCGGCCTTGGTTTTGACTTCATTTTGAGTATAGTTATTTTATTTGTTAGCCTATATATTACCTTGTTCCTCTATGTTATTGCGTACATATTATTTTTGATGCACGATCAATTAAATAATTGGCCATAGCACACGACCTCCTTAAATAATATAAACTAACAAATCCAAGTATCTAGATGATCCGAACTTTACATTCGTTTCAATGGTACACTAAATATTACAATTTATATAATTATTTCTACAGTGAAGTTGGAACTTTCAAATGTATTTAAGTTATTTTACTGCTTGCATGCCTTCTATTAGTGCTACAAATTCATGTGTTTAGTCAATGGAGTTTAACAATTATTGTCAAGCGTGCTTTAAAATTTTGAAAAGATATCAAAAAATCTTTTATTTACCCGAAAACAAGAAAAAAATTTGAAAATATGCTCCATGCTAACAAAAGCTTTATACAGCCTTGCAATCCAGCGGTTGGTGGACCTGCAAAATCACAGCTAGTACATGAGGTGGATGCACTTGGTGGTGAGATCGGAAAGGTTGCTGATAGGTATTTATTCTTTTCTCCTAAGTGCCTTTGATTGTTCACTTAGGCTTGAGTATGGCTTTTCCTTCCTAATAAGAGCCTTTTTTCCTGACAGTAACAAGATCACTACTGATAAGTTAATGGTTGTCTATTTACATTTAAATGCTATGAAATGTCTTATTTCTTTGTTTGTTTTGCAGATCTTTTCTCCAAGTTAGTAATTTTTGTAAAATGCTATTTGAATATTCTGAAGGCAAAATCACAATGTGTTAAGGCCTTTCTTATATTCCTGTTATAATTTTTATACCTTTGGGACCCTTGATTTAAATGTTGGTATAAATTACGTCATTAGTATTGCTCTAGTAACGCTTGGAATAGGCACTTACATCTGTTTATGGCTTGGTGCTTGTATACTGTTTGACATGCTAGAGTGTGATGAGTTTGCCCCAACAATCCTTACATGGTGCCCTAGTGCACCACACTAGTGCTCAAGTTTGTGCCCATGCCAACAGACTTGTGCAATTGTGGGAGAACCCTCAACATTTTGCCACCCTACCATGGGTCATGTGAATAGTTTAGATACAGGGCTTCTTAATGTTGCTTATCATGGAGTTAGTTTCCATGTATTTTATTTCATTTTAATTTCCAAAAAGCACTTATGACTCCTCAAGTTGGGTGGACTTTTCCTCGTCTTTTTGTGAAATGCTTAAAATGTTATTCTAATGGTAGTTTAGTTTTTGATCCTTTCTTATTTTTTAATTAAATGTAGTTGGTGAACCTCCCCCAACCAAGCTTTTTAATTTTCAAGTTTTCTCGAGAATTCTCATTTACGGCTTCCCTTGTAGGCATCTTACAAAGTTAAGAGAGTGTGGGATGTGATCGAAAGATATTAAAAAGAGGCTGGCTGGATGGAAAAACACTTTACTTATTGAAAGGAACTAGGGTTATTCTCACGAAGAGTGAGGAAAGAAATGAGGAATTCTTATTCCATGATGAAAACTGTATGGTTACATCTCCTATTTATCGCAAAAACTAATCTCCTATCTACGGTAAATTCCTAATTCTATCAATCAATCACTATTAATCACAATCAATTTCCTAATTACAAGAATAAATACCTACAAATCCTCTAATCAAATCAAATTTGTCAACACTTTCTCTCAAGCTGGGGAATAGATATTTTTCAATCCCAGCTTGCTTGTGATCTCCTGAAAAATTGGACTTGACAATCTTTTAGTCAAAACATCTGCTAACTGATTTTTTGTAGGAATATAATGGGTGCATATAAGGTCACTGTCAAGCTTCTCCTTTATGAAATGTCTATCAATTTTCACGCGCTTAGTTATGTCACGTTGAACTGGATTAGGAGCTATGTTGAGTGCGGATTTATTATCACAGTAAAGTTTCATAGATGTCTCCCATCTGATTCTCAAATCTTCCAAAATAATTTTGAGCCATAGCACCTCACAACTTCCTAGAGCCATTAATTGAAATTCTGCCTCAGCACTTGATCTTGCTATAACAGGTTGTTTCTTGCTTCTCCAAGTTACTAGATTACCACCAGGGAAAGTGAGGTACCCAGATGTTGATCTTTGGTATGTGACTGAACCAGCATAATCAACATCTGTGTAAGCTTCTATTTCCATCCTTGCACCCCTTTTGAAAAAAATTCATTTACCTGGATTGCCTTTCAAATATTGTAAAATTCGGTTCACTGCACGAAGATGAACTTCTTTAGGATTTTACATGAACTGATTTACAACACTCACAGCGTAGGCTATGTCTGGTCTTGTGTTAGACAGGTAAATTAGTTTTCCAACTGGGCGTTGATACATGCCTCTATTTACGGATTCACCTTCTATGCGTTCTCAAAGTTTGTGATTAGGCTTAATTGGAGCGTCTGACGGTTTACATCCCAACTTGCCTGTTTCTTCCAAGAGATCTAAAGTATATTTTTGTTGTGAAATGCAAATTTCTTCTTTGGACTGAGCCACTTCAATCCCTAGAAAGTATTTCAACTTCTTAAGATCCTTAATTTCAAACTCCTCAGCCAAATATTTTTGAGGGGCTTCTCTTGCTACTGAATCATCTCCAGCTACAATGATGTCATCAACATAAATTATTACAGCTGTAACTCCCCCTGAGACTGAATGTTTGATAAATAGTGTGTGGTCACGTTGGCTTTGTTTGAACTTCCTCTTCTGTATCGCCTTGGTAAACCCTTCAAACCATGCTCGGGGAGACTGTTTAAGCCCATACAATGCCTTTTTTAGTTTGCACACGTGACCTTCTCTTTTATTCATGCCAAAACCAGGTGGAATCTTCATATAAATTTCTTTTTTAAGGTCTCTGTGTAAAAATGCATATTTCACTTCAAATTGCCGTAAGGGCCAGTTATAATTTGTAGCTAAGGATAATAATACTCTTAGGTTGTGTTTGTTTTGGGGGATTGGATGATGGGGGATAAGTAATACCATTGGATAATAGATTGGATTGGATAGAAGATTGGATTAATTTTTTATATGGGATTGTTTTTTTGGTATTTGGTTGGTGGAATATAAAGTGAGATAAAAGATGTGATTTGATATGTGATGCAATAGAGAATAATTTTGAACCTTTAGATCTTGGCGGGAAACAAATCCGGAGGTGAGGTATTAATAATACCCTACCCCCCATAGGATTTCTCATCTGACAATTTGTCCAATATCACAGCAGAAATCCGGAGTCCAGAAAACATATCAAACGTCGGAAATTGTGGGACCCACGGACATTTTGTCCAATCTCACGTTCGTATGCAGCAAACAAACGAGGCCTTATAGTATTCATCTTTGCCATCGGTACAAAAGTCTCTTGATAGTCCACCTCATAGGTCTGAGTATATCCTTTAGCTACTAGTCTTGCTTTATATCTTTCAATGGATCCATCTGAATTGTACTTCACTGTGAAGACCTATTTGCATCCTATCGGTCTCTTTCCAGCTGGTAACTCCACTAATTTCCATGTTTTATTCTTCTCCAAAGCCTCTATCTTGACCCTCATAGCCTGTCTTCATTTCTTCTTATCAAGTGCCTCAGATAAAGATTGTGGAATAGCTACAGAGTTCAAATGGGTGAGGAAGATTCTGTGTGACTCGAATAACCTTTCAAAGGACACAAAGTTAGACAGAAGATGATGGGTACATTTTCTTACACCTTTCCTTGCAGCTATAGGTAGGTCCAGATCAGAAACAAAGGGAGAAATTTCAATAGAAGGGCTTACCTCAGTCCTGAGTGAAGAGTTAGATTCTTGAACATGCGCAGGACTGTCCACTGGCTTTTCTCTCCTTGAGTATACCCGTAATGGTTTTGTGACAGGGGAAATGGTTAACTCTGTAATGGATGGTTTATTAAGGATTGATTCACTAGAAGTGGAGTTAGGACTAGGAGTAGGATCAGACTGATTACAATAAGTTTGGTCAAGGATGGATGGCTCTCTCAAAAAGGAATCCTTATCTTCTAATCTAGCTAGCTTCCCCTGAAGATAAGGATAAAAAAATAGCTCTCTTGTTTAGCAAAAGTGACCTGTTGCAGGATTGTAACACTTGTATCCTTTTTGAGTAGAAGAGTATCCGATAAAGACATATTTGATTGATTTAGGATCCAATTTACTCCGACTATGAGAACGAACATGAACAAAAGAAACACATCCAAAGACTCGAGGAGGCAATTTAGTAGAGAGATGGACATTGGGAAAATACCTGAAGAGCATTTAGTGGACTTTTGGAGTCAAGTATCCGAGAAGGAGTACGATTAATTACATGAGCAGCAGTTAAGACATCTTCCCCCTAAAATCGCTTTGGAACATGATTTTGAAATAGGAGAGCTCAAGCAGATGCTAGGAGGTGACCATTTTTTCTTTTAGCTACTCCATTTTGCTGGGGTGTATCAACACATAAAGATTCATGAACAATGCCTTCTTTTTGAAAGTAAGCTGATAAGGTTTGATTAAAATAATCGCTAGCATTATCTATCCTTATTCTCTTAATTCTCACGTCAAATTGAGTTTTGATTATGTTACGAAAAATAGGAAAAATGTTGCTCGCGTCAAATTTTTGTTTAAGAAGATAAATCCAAATAACTCGAGTGCAATCATCTATAAAGGAGACAAGCCAACAAGCCCCTGAAATATTGGGAACATGAGATGAACCCCAACTATCACTGTGAATTAAAGAGAACAGAATAAAGGTTCTTTCATTATTCAAAGGGAAAGAAACACGACAATGTTTAACAAACTCACAAACTTGACAATGAAAATCTTCTATCCTAGTATTTTTAAACAAGCTTGGAAACATAAAACTAAAAGTACTAAATGAAGGATGCCCAAAATGAAAATGTTGGAGCTAGATCTGATCTTTATTTGAATGACACAAAAAAGAAAGTCTTGATGGCTTGCTCCCAACTCTCACATTGTCATCAGGTAACTCGAGGTAGTAAAACCCGTGTTTTGCCCTAGTACTATCAACTATGTTGTGTTTGATTATATTCTCATCTAGCATTCCAATAGAATCTTTACATGAAACACTATCAACCTTTCTAGTAAAAAAAAATTTGTTTGAATTAAAGGACATCAAATGAATTTGTCTCTTTTAAAGTAAGTATTTTTTAATACTAAGTCATATGCCGTAGCAAACTCTTAACATTTATTCTTGTCCCCAATTTCTATCTCCAAATTCAAAACCCTCATGCACTCTATCAAAGCCTCAATTGTTTCTCCCATGCCCATTAAAAACAACTCCTATAAAGATTTTTACTTCATTTGGTATCTCTGTAATAAGCACATCCATATTTTTACTGAAGTGTTGTTTTATTACTTTATCTAGTCCCACATCCGAAACATAAACACTAATAACATTAATTGTCTCTCCACTTGGTACAAATTTTATAGACATTATCCAACATCATATTCTCTTAACACTTACACAACTTCATTTTAAGATCCCTATTTATAATGATTCCTACCATTCTTTTATTCCTGTCTTTTCTCAAATACTAAAGTTTATAACCTATATTTTCAATTTATCAATATTTTTTCTCACATCCACTTAATCTCTAGTATATAATATATTTATTCTTCTCCCATCCAAAGTGTCTAATAATTTTCTTTGTTTTCTTGTTAATGAATCTATATTCAAAATTGATATCCGTAATCTACATTCATGGACTAGCTTTTTTAACCCACAACCGTTCATTAAGGTGCAGGAACTCTTGCTACTTATTCATTATAGCGTCTCGCTTTTGCTATCAAACCCTTACCTATTTTTCACCACATCCAGGAACTAATGTAGTGCATCATAAATAGTGAACACTCCAACGAAATTCTCATTTACATACATGTTCAGAGGAAGTGAATGTGTTATGCTAGCTATCAACATACCGCAACCCTCCTCTTTTATTCAGGCTTGAGATTGTATTAAAATAAACATTAAACATGTACATGCGGAGTTTATAAATATTTTTTGAAATCCATCTAAATACACAACTTAATAATGAAATAATTAAACAACTTAGTATTTTGGTGTACTATGCTACATTTTTTATTTTGGTATATTATGCTATATTTTTTGTGTGTTCTACTATATTCTGATGAATAACGTTAGAAAAACTATTTCACTAGTGTATTCTTTCAATCACTTAGAAAATGAAAACTTTTAGACCATCCAAAAATAAATGATATTTTGAAATTCGATAACATCACATTCAAGTTTATTGTAATCCTTGTGCAAATTTTGATATGTTAAAACTTCCAAATTTTGTTGTCACATCGACCAGTTCTCTTACCCATAACCCCATTAATTTTTTTTTTTTTTCTGATAAGTATAACCCCATTCATTGACGAATCACTAATCTTTAAATAAGTCAAGGATATCTAATTCCCAATATGGGCTACTACGAATATGAAGTGCAACTACAAAACAAAGAAAATAAGTGCATAGTGGGAGGCTAGACAACAAAAAGACTCACTATCTGAACTACCACATCAGTTTAACAGTACACCGTAGAATATGCCAAAACACACTTCCACGGGAAAAGCCAATGTATCTTACTATTTCAAAACAAAACGACTGATGGTACTGGCCAAAAAACAAAGAAGTGACTGATGTATCAGTATAATACTATAGCATGACTGAAACCAAATTATATAAGTGACTTATGGATGATAGCAGTAAAATTTAAATATTGAAATACAGTTTAGAATTATAAAACTACAATATCAAAACAACAGGACTCGGTTTCTATTAAATTATTGCCCGTCTAGCACAAAGAATTGCTTACATCATCCACAATTTGCAACTGGCAATTTTGATCCTGCATTAGGAGAAAAAATCAACAAAAACAAGACAAACAAAATAGAAACTTCATAAGTACAGATTCAACTTCTAACACGAGATTCTGAAGTTCAAACTCTAGTTATTCTGGGTAAAAGTAATATGCAAACAGTTCAGAAGGCCTTCAAAACGAACAACCAGAATAAAAGAGTTAATAAGTATACAGAATAGCTTTCAAGGGCTTAACATTAGTTTCCTTATACAAAGGAGAGTTAGTTGTTTACCTTCACAGCAACAAAAAGAAGTGGATCAGATGGTGTATAAATCATGTAGTGGCTTCCATCCTGTATGGATAATTTTCCAAGATTAAAAGGTGCTAGACACAAAGATCAGAATGAAACTTTGCATCAGAAATTCAGTATAAGTATCCAATAGGAGACATATCTAATTTGGGAGTCGCTATAACCTCTTGCCAGACTGACATAACAATGTCATGACAGAGTAACAGAATATACAAAAAATCAATTGTTAGAGCTATTTGGATATAGGACATCATTTAATGCATGACACTGATGCCTAACACCCAAATTCATTCAACAAACAAAACTGGAAACCAATATATTGATAATAAATTTAAGATGTATATCAACAAAACAGAGCCCTGTTCCCTCCTCAGAAATGCAGTGTCAGTAAAATCTAATAACAGACCTTGATTGAGCTTATCACTAAACAACCAGCTATACAAAATCGAAAAATTACACTCTAGTTTATAGGGGTGGTCTTCAACTTGGAGAGTCCAGTTACATTCACCGCATATGAGTCACATTGAGCGAAAACAAACCAGTTACCAAGCCTCTCTCCTCTTTTCCCCACTGTGACCCCAACATCCTTGCAATGTTTCTACCACCTTCCATTGGAAACAAGGGCATACACAACCCAATATTATTGCATTTTAGATTACACTGCATTTTCTTTTAATTTATATAAATATATGTTCGAGCATATTATATCATAAAGATGGTGCTGTTGGAATTAATTAATATTTTAATTCCCATAATTAGTTTCCTAATTAAAGTGGTCCATATAAGAATCTAAATTTGATAAGGATTTATTTAGAAAATTATTATTGGCAAAAAATTGTGAGTTAATTTCCTAATGATATCCTACTTTGATGGACGGTAGAGATTAAATAACTAATTAGGAAATTGGGTCCTCTCTCTCCCTATAAATAGTGAATGAATTCCATCAATTCATACACATTAAAAATTACAACACATTAGGGTTTATAGGGCAAGAGGGAGAAACCCTAGTTTCCAAAAGGTTTTATTTTGAAGGAGAAAATTCAAGAACAACAATTTTGAGGTAGCTTCCGCATTCAGATTTTCACAACAATGGCTCAAGGTATGTGTTCTTGATTACATTATATAAGAAGGCAAAATATGTGAATATCATGAAGATTAAGATCCTGAATATTTAATTAAATATTATGCATAAATTTAATTATAAACTTACAGGTGCAACAATTCATATTCACTAGGAACTATAGAAACTCCACACAGGGTGCACAAGTGTCCTGACAAATATAAGACATGGATTTGGGTTGTACTAATCTAATTTCATTCTTTTTTCTTCTGACGGACAAGAGAGATGCTTATCCCCATTCGAGACATGATGTGGGCAAAACAGGGCCGTGAATATAACCTTAAAAATTGTCAACTGGGTGAAAAAATTTGTAAAATGGAAAAATTTTGTAAACTGAAATGGAGAAACAGCCTCCATTAAATTTGATGTGCGGTAAGTTTGCTCCTCAGTGGTCACTAGTTCGAGTCTCCTCAGGGCCACTGGAGGTTTACCCGGTCGTTAACTTCAGGGCTCCTAGGGAATAGTCGAGGTGCGCGTAAGCTGGCCCGGACACCCTGAGTTATTCAAAAAAAAAAAAAATTTGATGTGCGGTAGAGGTTCAAAAAAGAAAAAAAGACTCTGGATCATGGAGGGAGATATAGCCCAAGCAGCAGAGGCTACAACAAGAAGAATACTAACCAGTTCATCTGCGACCAGAAGATGCAGACAAGGAGCCCTTTTGACTAGACGAAGCAGTCCCAGTTCAAGCAGATCTGCCTCACTAGCCCCTCCTATCTTGATAGCTTATTACAGAAGTTAACACAAATAATACTATATTTTTGTAGTAAATTCGTTATTTCAGTGCAACATCTTATTATCGTTTCTCCTCAATAAATAAGTTGAAAGGAATATAGGAAGAATTAAGAGAGAGTTGTATTTCGTCATCTCCCTTGCATTGCATTTATACTAATAGATTATAATCAATTCAGGAAATAAAATCAATTAAAGCAAATCAAAACATAAATCAAATCCTCACGGCTCATAATTACAATTATTCTAGAATATTCCAAAGATTCTAACACTTCCCCTCAAATTGAAGCATAGAAGTTAAACATGCCTAGTTTGGTAGACAAATTTTGAAATGAAGTTCAAAATAAGGGTTTTGTGAAAATATCTTCCAATTGAGAATAAGAGCATACAAACAAAGTGATGATGTCGCATTTAAGCAAAAGTTCACAGATGAAATGGCAACCAACTTAATATGTTTGGTTCGTTCATGAAAAACAAGACTGTTAGCAATGAATATCGCAGTCTAATTCTCACAAAACGGACATCAGAGCTGGAACTGAAATACCAAAGTCTTGAAGAAGAGAACGAACTCAAAGCATCTCAGATGCAGCATGAGCTATAGCACGATACTGGGCCTCTCCACTAAACCGAGCAACGACATTTTGTTTCGTACTACGCCGTGTTATGAGATTACAAACCAACAAAGATACAATATCCAAAAGTAGACCTCCGATTTGAATGACTACCAACCCAATCCACATCACTATATCTAATCACATATATGGTTGTGGAAGATAAAGTAAACGTTGTGATGCAGAACAATAATTGAAAGCAAAGAAAGAAGAGATTGAAAGTAACAGAAAGAAGAAAGTAGAGAAGAAGAATAAGAAGAAGAAGAAGAAGAAAGAGGGGAAAATTAGGCCAACGTAGCCATTAATCAATATTTAATAATTCTAAAGTCTGTAAAACCCTAAAAACTTAGTCCTTTAAATAGGCTAACAAATCCTAAAAATAACTGAAAATAATATCAAATCAAGATTAGAAAATCAAAAATTCCTAAAATAAATAAATTAATAATAATAAAAGAAAAAAAATTCTGGATGATGTCCTCATTAACTCTCTCAGACTTAGTAGAACTCGGCTCTGTCGACTGAAAACTAAACCTGGAACGTTGTCAATCAATCACCTAACCACAAGTTAAGGTGTTGTGCTACCTTCCTCTGACACTCATAGACACACGTGGGAGGCAATCTGAACCTTATATGGCTCGTTGCTAAAGAAGAAAGATCCTGCTAACTATGATAAAACTCCAAAGAATCAGCATTAATGCTTCAAAAAGTGTCACCGAAAATTCAAGTACAATCAAAATCAGGTCGACCCACCCAACAAATCAGACAGCATTAAACTACTCCATTTCCGGTAACAACAACATAGTCACTTATAATAACTTCAATTTTATCTATATGTGTGGAATTAACAAGTGTTGATGTACGTAAGGAAAGAGGCTCAAGTATAGATCAAGCTCATAATTAATTTTGAGGTTAGGTTCAACACAGTTATGAATGGGTTTAGCTAGAAAAGGTATAGGTTCAAGGTTACGCTCATCTGAAGAATAAGCAAAAGGATCAATTGGGATAATAACTGGGCCTTTAAAAGCAACTAGGTCCTAAACATTAAATGTAGGGCTAAAACCAAATTCTGGTGAAATACCAACAACATGAGCATCTAGACCCACCCATTTTAAAATTTTGAAAGGACCAACACTAAGCGGATGCAATTAGGAAACAAGCCCAAATGGACGCAATTCCAAGCGAATTTGGACCATAACAAAATCCTCTACATTAAATTCAATGTCGTTTATGTGTGTCAGCTTGAAATTTGTAAGATGCATTACTCGCTTCAAGTTGTTTGTTAATATCAATATGCAAGTCATGTAAATGTTGTGCAAAGGACTAAGTAATCAGACACAAGGGAATACAGAGACAAGAATCAAGCCTAATGGTTTCCTAAGTTTGTAACCATGCACAACCTCAAACGGACTCATACAAAGGATCTATTGATAGAGCTATTATAAGCCAGTTGGACTATAGAGAGGATCAGATTCCAATTCTTAAGATTTTCTTTGACTAAAACATCTCATAAGCCTTCCAAAACTACGATTGACTACCTTAGTTTAGCCTGAGGATGTTAGGCAACAAAAAAGTTTAATTTAGTACCAACCAGGTACCATAGGGTCTTCAAAAAATGACCAGTGAAATGCACATCCCTATCAGACACAATAGTTTAGGAAGGTCATACAATTTGACAATTTCATCAAAGTACAACTGCATAACCTTAGAAGCATCGAAAGTTTTACTACAAGGAATGAAGTGGGCCATTTTAGAGAGACAATCCTATCTATTAGCAAACTCACCAAGCAACTATATTGTTCAGTGACATTCTTTCCCAATTCTACAATTATTTAGGATTTAAAGACTTGAAGGAGGGCATGAAGCTCAAGAACTCTATTATCTGGCTGATCTATCTACATCTTCATCAACCGCTTGTACTACAGCTACATCTCCCATTAAGATTCATTGTCATCATGGTTATCCAGCTTTCGATAAGTTGAAATGTATGGGTCCTAGTTTGAATGAATTACAATCTTTAAATTGTGAGTCTTATTAGCTAGAAAAGCATCATTGTGCTTCCTTCAATCCTAGAGTCAATAACAGGTAATTGAGTCCTCTTCTAGTACATTCAAAATGTTTAGGGACCTATTGTTATTTCCAGATTAGGGTTTATGTGTTTTGTTACTCTTACTGATGATTTTTCTAGACTTCATGTATTTATTTGATGAAAGATCGCTTTGTATTATTTTTTATCTTCTAAGCTTTCTACGTTGAAACTAAAATTCAGTTTGATGTGCCTATTAAGATTATTCGCATTGATAATGCTAAGGAATATTTTTCCAAACCTTTTAGTAATTTTATGACCTCTTCTGGCATGCTCCATCAATCTTTGTGCTCTCACACTCCACAACAAAATGGAGTTGCAGAGAGGAACAATTTACATCTCATTGAGACAGCTCGATACTTGATGTTTCAATTAAAGGTTCCTAAGATTTTTTGGAGTGATGTTATTCTCGCTGCAGGCTATTTAGTTAGTAGAATGCCACCTTCTGTCCTTGAGGGTCGTGCTCCTTACTCTATCTTATTTTCCTAAACACCACTATTTCATCTTCCTCCACTCATTTTCAGTGTATTACTTTTGTCCATCAACTTGATAGTAGAATTGACAAACTAGATCCGCGTGCTCTTAAATGTGTATTTTTAGCTTATTCACGGTTACAAAAGGATATCGATGCTACAGTCCATCTCTTCATCAATATTTTGTTTGTGTTGATATTTCATTCCTTAAATCCACTCTATTCTTTTCTAATGCTCAGTCCGTATCTAATCTAAATGTGAGTCTTCCTCTGCCTATGATTTCCCCTATTTGTCTCCATCATCCCGATTTGTAAGTTTATACTAGACAATTAGTGACTACTAAGTCTTCACCTGACACTTTAGGCAGTCCATCTTCTCCTCTCCAGTTTTCAGATCCTCCGACGACGACTCTTCGGAAGGGTAGACGTGCTTCACTTCCCATCCTATTTCTAATTTTGTCTCTTATACAGCTTTATCTCCCTCTTATCATGCTTTTGTTATTTCCCTATCTACCATTTCTATTCCTAGTTTTGTGTTTGAAGCAATTGCCTCATTCTAGATGGCGTTCTGCAATGGAGAATGAAATATTATGCAACAATAGTGCCAAGAATAGCTGTCCATTTGTACTAATCAAACTCTCCCCACACCTGTGCTAATCAGGACCAACAAAAAGTAATGCCCTCACATCCTTGGTACTTATCCAAAACATTTTTGCAAAACATCATCATTAGTTCACCAAGTAGATGTCTGAAACCTTACCAAATGGAAGCATGTAATTTCTATGCCTTCAGTTGGCAAGCCATCTACATCTTGACCATCATCTGCAAATAATAAACATACTTCATTTACAAACTTGAAGAATGTTGAGTAAGCACTTAGCCAAGAAAAACTCAAGGGGAAGAAATCAATCAAGATAAAAATAAATAAAATTAAACACTATGGTCCCGTTTGGTAACGTTTTTGATTTCTATTTTTCTATTTATATTTTCAAAATTCTATGAACTCACAACAGAAACATGTTTGTTAAATCTGTTTATATTTTTTTGCTTCCAAAAAAATTAAAACTTAAACAGAAAAATGTAAAAAAAAAAATGTATTTTTACTCTGTTTTTTTCTGTTGTAAACATTTTGTCAATTTTAAAACTTTTTTCATTCTAAAATAAATTATTTTAATAAATAATATAATTAAATTCAAGTAATTAAATTAATACATAATATATATTAAATTATATATTATTTTTCATAAATAATAAAACTAAATTAATTAATTAAATTTAATTTAATAATAAATTTAATTTAATAAAATAATCAATTTAATTTAATTTAATAATCCATTACAATTAAATTAATTGAAATAAATATCACATCTAATTTAATTTCTACGAAATAATTATTTATTAATAAATAATTAAATTAGATTAATTACAAAATTAAATTAAATATATATTATTAAATTATTTTAAATAAATATCATAATTAAATTAAATTATTTATAATTATTTAATTTAAATAAAATATATTTTATTAAATTATTTAATAAATGATTAAATGATTTAATTTAACAATTAAGTTATTTAATAATTTAATTTAACAATTAACCTCATTTAATTATTTATTTAATATGAAAGATATTTTATTAAATTGCCTTTAATAAATAATATAATTAAATTATAATTAATATATTTTATATTTACTAATTAAATGTTATAATAATTATATTTTATTCAATTATTTTCAATAAATAATAAAATTAAAATATAAGTTAATATATTTTATATTTATTGAATTAGATGATTTTTAATAAATAATTTAATTTATTAATTTAATTAATCTAATTAATTAAATTAAATTAATAGGAAATTTACTTCATTAAATTGAATTAATTTATTAAAAACTAATAAAATTAAATATTTATTGAAAATAAAAATTTAATAATTGTAAATAAAATTACATTTCCAAACGATGTTTCAAATTTCATTTCAGAAAAAAAAAAAAAAAACAACAGCAGAAAACAAAAAACATAGAACATAAACAGATAAACATAAATAGAAAAACGGCAGCGTTACCAAACGGACCCTATGTGATCCGAAATATGCAATAACATTTGGGTTGAAAATAGTCAATATGCAAGAAAAGCAATTCTCAAACAATGTCTGGACTTTTATATTTTTTTTTATTTATTATTATTATTTTTTATGAATAAGAAAAAATTTATAAAATAAGGCATCCATGGGATACCGATACAGTACAAGGATGCCTGGACTCATCCTTTCATAGAAAAACCATTTCAGACCACATTACGTTAAGCAATGGTATCTTATCACTACCAAGGCTAGTGACAAACCAACAAATTTGGCACTAGGGTTGGTCATGTGGCACTTGTCTTGAACACTTCCAAACAAGTCAGCCACGATTTAGCCTCGCAAAGAACACAACAATGGCACCTAAGGCCCACAAGTTAGCACAAAAAGTGGCACAAGCACACAATAAAAAAGACAAACCTCTATAATGAGAATAAAGGACCTTTATTGATGGCACACTATTCATACTACAATTAAATGAGAAGACATGGAAGCTTAAAACGAGGGGAACTCACCTTGCTTACCCTCCTCTATACATACATTTTAGACATTCTTACAAGTTATGGTAGCAAATATTCTCCTTGCTTGAAGAGTCATAATGGGTATACATAAATAATTACAAGGGGAATCTCCTCAATGGCTTTTCTATACATCTATATTAGACCATAATTTAATTTCCTAGCCCTTTGGAAAAATGACAACGCCTCTCCTCAGTGGGGCTTTACCTACTTAAACTCTAGTACAAGACATTATGACTTACACGAA
>JAVXUM010000001.1:27984832-28000414 GCA_035590655.1 Pouteria glomerata
CGCGCCGAGATATCAAGCCGAAACGAGCCGGGAGAACTAAACCCGCGTATTGAGAACGCGGTTCTTTAAGTCTCGCGCTTTCAAATCGCATGTTTTGGATTTGTGAACAACATATAACCGCTATCTCAGATAGCGATTTCTCATTAACCGCATTTCTCGAATTTGTTTCTCATCAACCGTAGATCTGAATATATTTCGTGCAACAGCGGTAAAACAAAAAAAAAAAGTCGCCAGTTCGTCACATTGGACTGTAGCCCCCAAAAGGCACGAAGCGTCGATCTCCATCCAGACACATACGCGCGGCGAGAGAGACAGAGACAGAGAGGGAGAGGGAGAGGGAGAGAGAGAGTTCAACGCCACCGTTCACAGCAAAACACCACCAGATCTAGGTTTTGCTTCTGCGCAATTCCGTTTGATCCTTTCATTTTCTTCAGTCACTCGAGTGAAAAGTCGATCGTTTTCAATTTTCCTTTCGATTGGGTTCAGATCTTGTGCGTATGGGATTCCATATGTATTTGCGCAGCTATGATGGCGTGTAGATGCAGTTCTTTTGTGTTTTTACGTTAGGGCGTTGATTTGGGTGGTAAAGAGGTGTATCGAGTTGGATATGGCGAGGGAGGGCCACGAGAATGGAGATTATTACCTTTTTCCTCACAATCGGGAGCCGGATCGAGTGAGCCCTGAACGAATGCCATCGAAGGCCCCGATTTCATCATCGATACCTGCCCGTCCTTGTACTCCTCCGTTGCCTCGGTCTTGCTCTCCGGTTGGTGGGAGTGCTGGTTACATTGAACACCGCGTCTCTAAGATGGATACTCTCGCCGGCGTTGCCATCAAGTACGGAGTTGAGGTAAAAACATAAAAAATAAAAAATGTGAGATGTTTTTATCGTTATCGCTAGCAACAAAAAATTCGTTGCCCGCTCTTAGTTTTGATTTATAACAATTATTATTGTTTTTATATATTTTCTGATGCAAATTTCTCAAGTTGTCTTTTTTTGTTTTTATTGGCATATGATTGATGATTTATCATCACTTTCAGGTCATTCTTAGCATATTGTAAATTATTATTAGTGCAGACTGGTCGTTCAACTTGTATATTAGTCAAAAGTGGTTTGTAAATTGCTCAAAAATCCTGGGAAAGCATTCAAACTTATTTTTAGTGCTATCATTTATTTTTATTTTTATTTTTTTGCAACCATACACAGACACCGGAAGAAGGGGGGAAAAGATGAAAAAAAATGAACCTATTAGAACTGTTTGGATAATTGAGAAAATTGGTCCGCTGAATCTTTACCTATTGAGAGATGCTAAGATTTGTGCCAGATACACTAGGAGGATACAAATTATATTAAAAGACTGACTCTTGTCAGTTTGACTCAGAAAGTCCAAATTTTAAGTTGGATGATGTTATAGTTTTCAAGTAGGAAGATGCTATTCTACCACAAAAAAAAAAAAAAAAAATGTTGGGGAGAAGGCAACCAAAATGATTTGGCAATAAGGTCTTGTAATTGAAGTGCATTTGGATGGGTGTTTTGTTTTAAATTAATTGGATATCACTTATGGCATTTCGTTCTTGATATGTTTTCTTGAAGAACCCTTTGGTTGCATAGTCCTTTCACATATGTTACCAAAAGAAGTTGTTTTGGATGATTCTTTGGCTTTAACCCCCTATGTTTCTATCTTCCGCCATTGTTGCCGGTTCATGGGTATTAATGTTTACTTGTCTGATCTTTGATTTGTAATGTTTGTCTTGCCTTTCCTCCTTCCGCTAATGCTAGACAATAGCAGTGCTGACCATTTTTCTGTAACAAGTGATGGTGAATTTGTTAGGTGACAGACATTAAAAGGATAAATGGCCTTGTCACAGATCTACAAATGTTTGCTCTCAAGACACTTCAGATACCACTACCAGGGAGGCACCCTCCATCTCTCAATCTGTCAAATGGTTTAGATAATCAAGGGTATTTTTATCTACATTTTAAAATTTTTTATCACCTTTTGCTCCATTGATCATGTTCATATGCAATGTATGACAAGAAATTAGGGTTTCATTTGTATTTTGTTGTGTTGATATATGGTTAATTCTTCTTAAGTTTTAGAGTCTTTTACATCTTACATGTTGAATCTTTTATCATGTGTGCTTGGCTGACTATATTACTATGCTATGGATGACTATGTTACTATGCTATGGATGACTACGTTACTATGCTATGTCACTTCAGCCATTCTCTGTTTTTATCTGTTATGAGCTAAAATATGTTCTAATAAATTGCTAGTGGTCTTACCATATACTTAAGAAAATAAGTAACAAAGTGGAAGTTGGTCCTCAGGACGTGCTTCTTGCTAGCTGTCTGATGCACAATCTTGGATAGAAGTTCACATCTTGTGGTCTGGATGTTAAGGGAAATATTGATAGCTTGAGACTAGCTTCCTCAAACATGCTGTGCCATTTTTCTATCTAGTGCTTCATACAGTCTGGATAAGTGTTCTATTCTTTCGGGCAATGCATTTGCTTTCAGAGAAGTGTGATTAGTTTAGATTTTAAATGACAAATATCATCTGTTGTTAACATGCAATGCTTTTCCCACCTTTGTCTTTCTATCTAATGCTTATCTTTTTTTTCTTTTTTAATAAGTTTATTTAAAATGATTCTCTTGTTAAATAAGAAAGGAACTTTTTTCCCCTCGAGTCAAGATTTATTAATATTTATGGTATTTGAGAGTTGAGCATTTCAATTTGCTCTTGCTTTTGAAAATTTGAAGTTTGAACAGTTGATGTATTCGTTCCTTATAGCTTCAAGCCTTCATCCAGGGACATGAAAAAATTAGTTTGTATTTAATTGTTTTGTACAAATAATGAATAATATTACTTGAGATGGGGTGGAAAAGCATTACTACTAGAAGAAATGAGGTTAAAAATTATGCACTTTGGAGTTTGTAAAGAAATAATTGGATGGATATATTGAAAAAATTGCATTTTAAAAATATAAATGAAGAATTTTATATCTAATGTTAAAACAGTTAAGTGGAAGCTTTCGTAGCTGATTATGAGAATAATGCCCGACTCTAGACTGGGAATTGCATAGCTGTGCTTATATAGCAGAAATTGTAACCTGTGTGAAGCAGGATTGCATGATTTGTGAATGCAGTTATGCTACCTTGGTTCTTTTATAAGTGGCACACGAAGAATGTGGTTTTGGTAGCTTCAAATCAATTTGAAGGGTTGACATCAGTGTTTCTGGTTTTATAATGGTAGCTGTGATTGGTCAGATTTGGAGTGGCTTGTAATGGCAATAGGTTTTATGATGGTGATGGGTTACAATAGCAGCACTGATGGTGGGGCAGTGGGCTCGGCTCTTTTCTTTGTTGAAAGTAAATAGGAGTCTACATTCAATTTGAGTAACTATGGTTCAGTTTAGCTTACTACGAAACCCAAATTAAACCAACCTAAATTGGTTCTTCACATTTGAACCTGGAGCCGAATTTCTCTTGCGACACAAAAAAGGGGTTGTGGAGTATGTTCTTTTTTTTTTTTTCTTTAGAAATTGAGCCTATGATGTAAAGGCCCAACATACATTATACATTTATAAGTGCCCAACACCTCATAAAAAGTTTCTGTTGAAATAGTTTGATGTATACTGTTAAACCTATTTCCTAACAGCTTAAGATTTTGGGACAATTGGTAATTAAATAAGGTATTAGAGCTCTGTTTTTAGGATGTCCTAACTTTGGATCTCGTTATTTCCTGTTTATTATTATACACTTTTTTTTTTTTTGTCTTGTTGGTGCTCTGTATTTGATTTGGTTTGTTTGTCTACACTTTGTGAATTGGGGTCACACATGAGGGGCGTTGTAATAGTTTGATATATATATTTTTTGCCCCAGTTTACTTGGAGTTGGGGTAAGAGTGCTGAGTACAGGCATACGTCTAAGTGTCAGATCTCTCAAAACTTTAATCTTAGGATACTAGGATATGATTCAAAACTTGGGTAGGATACATTGACAAGTTGTGAATATCTAAATATAATGTATATTGTAATATATTGATATAAAATACAACGATTATTTAAAACTGTACTTGAGATATGAAGATATGGTTACGGGTGTCGGTCATATATCCTATATCTTACCCTTATCATATTCGGGGGATATTGGTACACCATATATCAAATAGAAGAGTCCAAGTAACATAGGTTGAGTCAATTTCCTAGCAATTTAAGTTTTTGGATCAATTAGTGACTTAATAGTCCCCAAGGATGAGAGTAAGAAACTTGAAACCTTGTTGGTCATATTTTATACAATGTGGAAAGGAAGCTCTAGTGTTCAATGTGTGATATGACCAGCTCTATGATAAAAATTGAAGTTGATGTTTGGTTTTGACATGGAACATTGGTTGTGTTGTTGTGGAATGCTTCCATCATCGGCAACACAATCGTCAATGCTTTATATATGTGAGTGGCTTCATAGTTTGAAAGCTTTAGAATGATATTTGAAGTATTCATACATCAAACCTTAAGTTGGTTTGGGTGAAGGTTTTTAACAATTCGACAAAATTTTAATCACAAACTAGTTGGGTTTGGTTATGTGAATCCCCTTTCTCTACTCATTTATGCCATGTGTTATGCTTTTCATGGGGTTATATGAAATTATGTTTTTTTTTTTTTTTGGTTTCACAATTTTTAGTCGATCTAATTTTATGTCAACTTTTTGCTCCTTTTGCCCCTTCTACTTGAATCGGTTCACTCTTCTATGCTCGTGCATCCTTCGGTCTTTGTTGGACCCCGACTGAATTATTTTAAATGATGTTCTTTTAACTCCTTTTCTATCAATTCCAAGTTTTTACTTTCTTTCGAATAGATTCATTTCTTTTCTCATCTTTTCTTGTTACCGTATATTGATTTTAGCATCCTCATTTCCACTACACTTATATTATGAGAGTATTTTCTTAATGACCCAACACGATCTTATCATAAAGTATAGTTGGTCTTGTAACCTATGGCTCAGCTTCCTCTTTAATACTTAATCCTATAAATAACATCATCTTCAATCCCTTTATTTGCATGAATAATTAATCCAAGATATTGAAAATGATCATTTTTTGGCACTTCTTGATTCCCAATTTTCACATGTCTTCATTCATAGTTTTAGTTTTATTAAATTTATAATGTATTAAATAATCTGTTTTAATTTTATCTTTAAAACCTCTTGATTCTATTTAGGATTTGAATGTTTTATGATTGACCCCAAACATGGTTTCATCTACCAATGTAATATCATCTTCGAATAACGTACACAAAGGGACATTATCTTGAGTGTAACCAAAGAAAAAAATAAGTGCTTAAAGTAGATCCTTAGTAGATGTCAATTGAAATTGAAAATTTATTTGTACCACCTCTAACAGTCCTTGCGTTACTAACTACTCCATCATACATATTCTTAATCACTTCAATATATTTCGTAGTATATCTTTTCTTTTTTATCATCCATTATAATTTTTTTCCCTTTTTTTTGGGAGTTTAAAGTATGCCTTCTCTAAGTTAATATAAAATTATGTGAAGATTTTTCTTTTCTCTATACTTTTTGATGTGAAATCAAGAAAAGAATTTAGCAAAGAGGAGAAGAGATAGTCAACGATAGAAGAATTAAGCCAATAAGAATAACGGGAGGAAACATCAACTCGCAGCTGTTCACTATTCATTTCATAAATTCAAGCATCCCTAAAACAAAAATCATTCCAACCTTTATATAGGCAAAACTAGGTATACTAAGAGTCATCTTGGGCAAGCCAAAAGACAATAACACTTTGAACAACTACTAATCAGCAAAATACAATCAACAAAATATAAGACTCATAAATGAATAACATCTGGAACACTTCATATGACCCTTCAACTCTCTTGGGGTGGAAGAAACTTGACCTTGTTGAGTGGGAAACATGGGCTGTGGTAGTCAAATCTCCTAACCATAAACTAAGTGCCTGTGCAACCTTCTTGTGACGCTGATATATGCACTAGTGGAGGTCTAAAGGTGGTGTTCCCATCATCTGTTCTAGGTGGGAAGAACTCGAGTCAGGGGAGAGATCTGACTGGCTTTGATAGAACTCCAATAGATTCGGATCAAGCTATTGTGTTATGGTGCAGGAGATCCAAAAAGAATTAGAATCTGGTTGGCCAGCCCAACGGACCAAGTAACACTGCACCATCCCCTTAGTGAAAATAATCTGATCAACCTAAAATAGCATGAATCTTATCTATGTGTGTTGGGTTAGAAGGTGGTGTAGTTGTAGGGATTATAGTAGAATCATTATTAGATGGGATGGAAGGGAAAAATGGGTCAACTGGGGTAATGAAGTGTCTAGGAAAAGCAACTGATTCCTTAACATTAAAGGTGGAGCTAAAACTAAACTTTGGAGGTATATTAATGACATAAGCATTAGGACTTGCTTGCTTTAAAATTTTAAATGGACTAGCACTTTGAGATTGCAATTTGGAAGCGGTGTTATTCCGGGTGAATCTAAATCATCACAAAATCCCCAACTTTAAATTCTATGTACCGCCTATGGGCATCGGCACGAAGTTTGCAAGAGGCATTACTAGCTCCTAGTAGTTTATTGATCTTAAAATGATTTTAAATTATGCCAGTGTTGGAGAAATACCTCAATAGTCATAGACATACACGTATGTGGAGACATAGGAATAAGGTTTAAAGGTTTCGTAGGTTTATTTCCATGCACAACCTCGAATAGACTCATAATTAAAGACCTATTGATGGAGCTGTTATAGGCAAGTTTAGTGGGGAAAACCATATCCCAGTTCCTAAGATTTTCTTGTATTAGGCACCATAACAAGTTACCAAGACTTTTATTAAATCATCCGTTTGCCCATCAATGTGGGGATTGTTGGTAATGGAGAATTTGAATTTAGTTCTAACCAAGGACCATAGGATTCGCCAAAAAATGGTCGGTAAAATGAACATCCTAGTCAGACACAATTGTTTTAGGGAGGTCATTCAACTTAGGGAGTGTTTGGTTGGCAAATAGTACAAAAAAAAGTATAAAGATTTAATATAAAAGTGATATATGGCAAAATTTGATTAGAAGAAAGTACAAAAAGTTTGTAAAAGTTGGTAGATTTTGGTTAGTTTTGGTAAACTAAACACTCCCTTAACAATCTCATCAAAATACAAAGGCATCAGAAGTCTTACTGCAAGGCATGAAGTAAGCCAATTTAGAAAAATGGTCCAATCATGTTTCTTGGGGGTCCTAAGATGTCCCAACACAAAATTTATGCTCACATCTTACTATGGACAACTGGGATCTAAAAGGGGAGTGTAAAGGCTAGAGTTTTGCTTCTTTTGTTTGACCAGATGGCATTTTTTGACATTGGTAACTATCTTAGCCACATTGCTCTTTAAACTTGGCCAATAAAATTGGTGCTCAACTTTCTTACAAGTTTTATGGTGTCTAAAATGGCTGAAGAGACTTGTAGCATGGGTCTTCCAAATGATGAAATCTCTCACAGAAGTTTTTGGGATATAGAGTCTATTTCTCGGAAGAGGCCATCCTAAAAATGGAAACCAATGGTGGAATCTTGCTGGCTATGGAGCAATTGAACAAAAACTTCTTTAAAATTGGGACAAGACTTGTATTATTCTTTGAGTTGTTCAAACATAATGACCTTAATGTTGATAACAAACAATAAAAAGATTCGTCTGCGAAAAGTGTCAGTGGCTTGATTCTCGACGTCCTAGTAATGTTTGAGGATTAAGGTATAGAATTGGATATATTAAATTCAACCGCCATGTCGGCAGTTGAGTTGTTTTTGAGAATTGAGGTATTGAAGAGTTTCATGGTTAGAATATAGGACAAATTCCTATGAAAGCAAATAATGATGCCAATGGCATAAGGTTTGTACAGCAACATATAACTCCTTATCATAGGTAGAATACCTTTAGTTGGAGTCATTCAATTTCTCATTGCAGTAGGCCATGGGATGACAATCTTGACTAAGAACTCCACTAATGCCTAAGCTTGACGCATCATACTCAACATCAAAGGCATTAGAATAGTTAGGAAGGCACATAACAAGTGCTTTGGTCATTTTCTTTTTCACTTTTGCAAAAGATGTAGAAGCTTCAGTGGACCAAAGAAACTCTCCTCTCTTTCTAAGGGTGCTAAAACCTGTGATGAAACAATGATGGAAAGTTGCTAATCCATGAAAACTCAGGACTTTCTGGAGAGATTCAGGTTTAGGCCAATGTACAATTGCTTATACTTTTTCAGGGTTGGCAAAAACACCCTTGGAGGAGACTATGAAACCAAGAAATGCAATCTTGTTTGCAAAGAAAGCTCACTTGCTTAAATTTACATATAGGCTTTCTTTTTGGAGGGTAGAAAAACATACTAGGATAGATGATCAGAATGTTGTTCCTTATTTTTGCTATTTACAGGAATGTGATAAAAGTGGACAACTAAGAACCTACCCATGAAAAGGTCCAAGTGCCTGGGTCATTAATATCATATATGTGTTGGGAGCATTAGAAAGACTAAAGGGCATGACTAACCATTCATAAAGGCTATCCTTTGTTTTGAAGGTAGTTTTCCATTCATCCCCTTGTTGAATCCTAAATTGATGGTACCCACTTTTCAGGTCTATCTTAGAAAACATGGAAGCTCTTGCCATCATGTCTAACATGTCATCAAGCCTTGCGATGGGAAAATGGTATTTGATGGTGATTTTGCTGACACACTGGCTATCAACACATGTCCTTCAAGTCCCATCTTTCTTAGGATTTAAAAGAGCTTGAATTGCATGAGGACTTAAATTTTCATGCGCAAACCCCTTTTGGAGTAATTCGCTGTTGGAGTTCATGCTCAGATTGGTTCATTCGATAATGAGGTAAGTTTGGGAGGGAAGATCTTGGAACAAAATTTATGGCATGTTGGATATCCCGAAGGGGAGGCAAATGGTTAGGCAAGTCTTTAGGCAAGACATTAGGAAACTTGTGAAGCACATGTTGGGCTTCATTGGGAAGAACGGGCTGATTATAACTGATTATATGTAGCTCCTTTTTGTTCTCAATTGGGCTTGTCTTGTAAGGAGTGATGGGTTTGGGGGAAGTGGATGAAGATTGATTTAAGAATTTGATTGCCCCCGAATGGTAACATTAAGGTTAAATAGCCAACGGCGACCTAAGATGAGGTCTCCCATATCCATATGAATAACATCACACCAAATGTTTTTTTTTTTTGGTAGTTAACATCACACCAAATGTTATCCTTATAGTCAAGGAATCGGTTGGGCATAAAGGGACCCTGCTTGACAGTGACGGAAGAATTGTCAACCCAAGAGACTGGTAGCGTTTGGAGTGATTAAAAAATAAGAAAAAATATGGTTTGAAATCATTTTTGGTGTTTGGCGTTGCTAATCCAAACCATGTCTTTTTGGAGATGAATAGTGTTATTTTGGACTTTTGCGGTAAAAAGTTAGAAAGAGAAACTATGAAAACAGATTTTTGGGTTTGTTCTCACGGATTTATGTCAGAATTTTAGACAAAATTTGTTGAATTTTTGGACTTTTGGTAAAAAGTTGGAGAGAGAAACTGTGGGAATGATTTTTTTGATCTGTTTCCATGGATTTATGTTAGAATGTCAAACAAAATTGTTAAACTTTTTGACTTTTGCGTGAAAAAGTTGGATCCCACAATTTTTTCGGTCCGCTCCCACGGATTTGTCAAATTGTTTGAAATTTGTTAAAAAGTTATTAGAGTTTGTGAAAAAGTTATTGGAATTCGTAAAAAATGTATTAGAGTTTGTAAAAAAAGTACTGAAATTTGTAAAAATTTATTAAGATATGTAGATTTATATAAAAATTTATAGAGATTTTACGAAGTATGAGATAAGCAAAATGTGTTAGAGAGTTTTCAGAGATTTTTTTTTTTTTTTTTTTTTTTTTTTTTAGCATATCAAACAGTGCCTATATGGGGCAGGACGGGAAATGGGCTATAGCCTAAGGTGGGTTATAGTACTAGCAAAGAATGCATTAATGTAACTACCGCTATCAATAATGATCTTGCATGGCTTGTTATTGATTTTGATGAAGGTGTGAAAAACAGCGTGACAACACTAATCATCAGTTTCCTTAGGTTGCGTAAGGATGTAATACAACTCTTGATGAGAGAGGCAAAGAGGCAGTATGATCAGGAAGAGACGTGAAGGCCCCCTAAAAAGGTCTCATTAGGCTCATCATTAAAATCTTCGAATTCCTTAGGGTTAGCCTCATAGATTTGTTCTTCCAATTGGTCCTCATCAATTGCTGCCATGGTTTCACTAACGATTAAGGCTTTCTTGGGACAATTGGCAGATATATGGCCAAAATCCCAACAATTAAAACATTGCACAAGGAATGGCCTTTAGGGCCATCAGATTTTTTTTTTGGCCTCAAATGTCAAGAACAGGTGGGATATTAGAGGAAGCAAGTCCTAACACAAACAGATTTAGAAGATGAAGGCTAGTGAAAAGATGGGCAGATGTGGTCATTTGAATCACTTGGACGCTTAGTGACCATTTCATAGTCTTGAACTATGGAGTATGCTGTTCCAAGTTGGTGACACTCCTAAGGACAATTTCCTTATTAAGATCACTCTGAAGGCCTTGCCTAATTCTGTTTAAAGTCATGGCCTCATCTTCTAGAACATTGCATTTCATATAAAACTTGTCAAAAGGAGTTGCATACTCACCATAGATTAGTTGCCTTGCCTAAGGTTATTCCATTGGTCTAATAGATTGATCCTATTGGTTGGGGGCATGTATTTTTCTTGAAGACACTGCTTCATGTTGTCCTATGTCTTAATTGAAGGCTCATGGCGCTTGGCAAGAAGATCCTCTGTACTCTCCCAAAAAAGTTGAGCATTGCCAGTCAACTTTGTACTTGCATACTCCATATTCTTTGCTTCCGACATGCCATGCTAGTCAAAGAACTAGTCCATGTCATGAAGCCATTGACTAAAGATGGAAGGGTCAAGATGACCATCACTGGATGGGGCATCTAACTTGATGTTTTTGGAAAGTCTATTCTCAAGGTAATTAGGGCCTTCTATTATATTATGGTGATGACCACAATTTCTGTCAGGGGCCTTGTATGATCTTGCCTATGGTATAACTGATCGCCTTATCTATCACGGCGATTGTTGGAGGCATCGGAATGGTTGGCATTCAACACATGGTGGGGTCTTTCAAGGGGTTGATATTCTAATAGTTAAGTCCTCACTTGTTTACAAAATAGCATGAAATTTTTCTTGGAAAATTGTTGTTTGGTCTTGAAGGTCGGCCAACATTTGGACCACTTATGCATCTATGAGAGGAACATGTTGAAGTTTCATGTTATTGGTTGATGTACTTAATGTGATAGGACAACCACTGTAAATGCATGTAACACAATGATTATGTATTTTGAGATCACTAAACAACATGGCCTTACATAGATTTGATTGGCGTTGTGAAATCCAAATAGCCGACCCCACTTAGTGGGAAAGAGTTCAGTTTGGTTTGGTTTAGTGACAATCTAGATTAGTGCGACAATCAAATGTAACAACCAAATGCAAAATTTTAAAGTTATGTCCAAATACTTTAATTACCAAAATGTTTTCGAGTTTCCAGTTAAGCTCCAAATTTAATAATGAGGGTTGCCTTTAAATTGGAGGGTGAAAAGGATTTAATCAAAATATTTTATGGATCAAAGGAGTTAAATGAGAACTCAATTATGGGCAGGAAACAACAAGGTTTGATACTATTAAGGCATAGAAAGTAATCAAAAAGAGAAGATATAGAATGATTGCACTTTAGTTGCAAGATACAGCCAAAAATGGACTGTCAGAGTGTCTTGAAAGTGCTTATAATGTCTTGGACAATTGCTGGAGTGTTGTCGGAGCTTCGCTAGTGGTCATTCGAGTCACTAGCGAGTTCGTTGGAGAGAGGCAATGCAGGTGGTGGTGGTTGTTAGAGTTGGGTGTTGTTGGAAATGCGCAAAGGTACACTAGAAGGCCTCGGAAAGTATATTTAGTCAGGCGGTGCGTGGGGATATAGAGGTGCTCTCCTTGGGTTTGCGAGGCTTGCCGAAGTAGTGTGAGGCCTATGGTGGTGGTGGTGGTGGTGCTGGTTGTTGGGTAATGGGCAATGGTTGATGGCGGCTCTCGAGAGTTTGTCGGTGATGTCGAGTGATGAAGTTGAGCAATAGTTTTAAGTTATTGAGATTGGGATTAAAATTTAATTAATTAGGTTTAGCTCTGATACCAATTTGATATGAAACCAAGAGGAGAAGTTAGTAAAAAGGAAAAGAAATAGCCCAGAAGAATAAGGGGCAGGAGATATCAGCCCATGGTTGTTCATCATTCATTTCATAAATTGAACTATCCCTAAAACAAAATCGTCTCGCCCCTTTTATAGGCCAAACAAGGTACTCTAAGGCTCATTTGTGAGTTTAGGAGAGAGAATAGAAGAGAAGAAAACATTAGTTTGGAGAGAAGAGAAAAGAATATAAATGATAATATTTTCTTTCTATTTATTTTTATGTTTAGGAAATAAAGGATACTAACTTTATATTTTTGTTTGTGAGTTGCGAAGAAGTATATATTGTTACTCTATCATTAAATTCATGGAGAAGTTGAAGGATTGTCAATTTATTTATCCTTATGATATATTTGTAATTTTTTTCTTATTCTTTAGTTTGTGTAAATTTTTTATTTTGAAAGTTTTATTAATTTACTTTTTTCTTTTCTCAACCTTCGCCCACTTTTGGGAATGTGAAAATTTTGAAATTTCGACACTCACTTTTCTTTTTATTTCTTTTCTGTTCTTTCTTGGAAAAACTCAAACAAATGATAGATTTTAAAATCTTTTCTTTTCTCTTATTTTTTTTTTCTCATTTTGCTCCATCCAAACGGACTATAAGTGTCATCTTGGACAAGCCAAGAGATAATGACCAGCAGTTATCTTGGACAAGATAAGAGACTTAACTCCTCAAACAACTACCAATCAGCAAAATACAATCAAACAGTCAGAAAAAATACAGTACTCAAAAATAAATAATGTCTAGAACACTTCAGGTGACCCATCACTTTACCATCAATATTATTTAGAAAACAACTTACATAGTCGATCTGCCAGGCATAAAATCAAATTGGTTTTTTTGATATTTTTGTTACACATCTCAGCTTAGTCTCATGAGCATAATTCCCAGTTGTTACACTATTGGATATTTCCTTTCTTCTTATAGATAGACACTAAACATATTTTTGCTCCATTCATTATGCATCTTATTGATATACAATATCCTGTTAAACAATTATAGTCAACCAAGTTATCCCGTCATCTCCTGACCAAAATCTCTCTAGTTCTTACATTGGGGCCTAACCAGTGTGTTATAAAACTAAACCAAATGGATCAGAATTGATTGATTTCGGTTTTGATCTGTATTCATTTGGGTTCGCGTGCAATCCTAGTCAAAAGAGACAACAATTGTTCGTTTAGTGCCGTGGTTTTATTGTTGATTGTGGGAGATTGATTGTAAGAATTATGTTTAGAATTTCCTTTTGGGGAGTGGGGTGGATGAATCTGTATTTTAAATTGTTAGATCCGTATGAACTTCTTTATTCAACCCTAGGCATTTGAAAGAATTCAATTGCTTCTCTAATAGGATTGCAAGATTAGTTTTTTTACCGGGTAGTGCCATACTCGTGAACTGAGTTGATGATTCTAATTTGAAACTGATTACACAGCTATACTAAATATTGCTGGATTGTCTCTTGTTGTCTTGAATGTCCTGGTCAAAGATGGCAAGAGATTTATGAAGCAGATGCACTTCCTAAATATAGGTGTCTTTTTTTACAAATTTCCAACTGCATACCCATGTGTTTCCCGCTAGTTCATTGCAATCCTCCTCTTCATATTTTTTTTGAAATTTTGACGTTTATTGGAACTGTGTTTATAATGGTATTATAATCAAAACTCAAAAGATTTGAAACAAACATTTCCTTGTTTCCCTCCTAATGCTGGCTGACCTTTTAACAACTTGTGATATATTGTGTTTAAACCATGAAATTGCAATTTCTACCAATTTAGTTGTAATTAGAATATTGATTTTAATCCATGCGAAAGTAATTAGGGCCTTGTGGGTTTCTTCTTTCTTATCATGGTGTTATTTATGTTTTTCACGAGATGGTGTCTGATTGAGAGAGCTAATCCTATTCTCTGGTTGTTACTTGCATGAAGAAGCATATCATGAATTGTGGTGAATGTTTTTGCAGACCGAGTAGCTCAGAACAGACCCCACCACGCCGGAGGCACTCTGGTTTGTTTGAATCATTCGAATCACTGAGACCTAAAGGTTCTTCTCAGCAAAGGGTTTCCCCAGCCATGAGCACCTTACAAGGTTATTACGGCCTAAAACCAACTGATCAAAAGGCTGCATCTGAAGGCTTTGAAATGGCTGTTTATTGGAAAGGGGGTTCTCATTATTTGGAGGATGGACCATTTGCTCAACCCTCAACACTTTCAAACTTACCTTTGAGTCATCATAGGAAATGTAAAAGCGTAGCTAATGGTTTCTTTTTGGAGAATGGACAATTGGCTGATGATGTGGCAGTTGCAGAAGCCAGAGAAGGCGAATCTGATAAATGGAATGAGAAGTTGATAAGAAGACGGCAGAAATCGGAAGCTGACTTTACTCGTACCCCAGAAATGCTACTGAAGGGGGACAACAGCAGTGGTGGATTTTCATCAATAACAGGGAAGTGTTTGGCGCTAAGGCCCAATGCAGCTAATCGAACTGTTTCAGGAGGTGATCAAGAAGGAGGTTTGTTGAACCCTATTCCCATAGGTTTAGGGGATTCTCTGATTGCAGATGCCTTAAATGGAGTAAGGAAGTCATCGAGTACATCAAGTTTGCAGGAGCAGGACAACAATAATGCATCTTCTTCCATCTGGCCAGCATCAAAATGGAATTTGAAGCCAGATCTGCAGGCCCTTTCTACTGCTGCCATTACAAAACCCATATTTGATGGCTTGCCAAATCCAATAACTGGCCGAAGAAACAAAACTGCACTCGACTAGTAAAATTCCTCCCTTTAGATCCAATTAATTGATTTTGTTTGATATTTTGTTGGGCCATCCCCATGAAGAGGAGAGGGGACAGTAAATGGTGGGAATAAAACATGTTGATTGATAAATTTGAAAGATTCGTAATTTTTGGTTGACTCAAGCAGTAGATATATCTATATTTTCCTTCTGAGAATTTGCGTGCAAGAGAGAAGTCGGAAGATTGGTAGCTGAAGTGGACATGGTTGATTTTTGCTACGGAAGTGGTACGAAATTACAGAACTTTAGAAAAAGAGAATGTATATTAGATGTTAGGTCTCTTTAATTGAAAATGAAGCAAGGGATACTGTTTATATATTTATGTATATGTTTCTATGCATTTATTTTGTTTCATTTTTCCTGAAGTCTGTTATTTTGATGTAGATCAACATATTTTACTCAATGCATCTCTCTCTCTCTCTCTCGTTTTTTTTTGGGGGGGGGGGGGGGG
>JAVXUM010000001.1:28000514-28018576 GCA_035590655.1 Pouteria glomerata
ATTGTTTAATTTTGTTTAAAATTGTCCCTATTTTCCCATACCGTCCGTCCCGGACAAATTAAGTTAGGGGCGTGACATGATTGCTTAGTTCAAGATTTTTAATTAGCATTAGAGCAAACAAGTCACTCTAAATTCTCGAGTGAGATCTTCAATCCAAATCAATTGATCCACCCCGCCAAAAAGGCTCAAGTTCCAGACCCCCTTGATTTGATGGCACAAATTATTCATACTGAAAGGTTCAAATGCAAACTTATCTCTTGAGAATCAATTATAAAGTTTGAACTGCTGTGGTTCAATGATGGGAAGAACCAATTTATAAAGTCAATTGTTGAATAGAGTCAAAGCCAATTTTGAAATAGACAAAAATAGAACAGGATAGTGGAGAATGGAATTTCAAAGTACTAAATTCCATCTTTGTAGTCATAAGTCTGAATAAATTTTGTCAAATTTCTAGTTGGTAAAAAAAACCTGGTTAATTCTTGAGAATACATATGAAAGGAACTAACAAGTTAAAACATCCAAGATTCAAAAGCTCACTTCTGAATTTGAAGGCCTAAGGATGAACAAGAATGAGAAATTGAATGATTTTTATGTCTAGCTGAGTCATGTTGTCAACTTTTGTCCCAATCTTGGAGATTCTATTTCGAAATACAAAATGATACATAAAATTTTACCATCTCTTTATCGTTCTTTTGATACTAAAGTTACCACTATTGAAGAAGTTACGAAAGTAGAATTTATGAGGATCGAGGACCTCATGGGATCTTTGCAAACCTATGAGATAAATATGCTTAAACCTCATAAGGTCTCAAAGAGTATTGCTCTCAAGACTATGGAAGAGGAAGATGAAGAAGATGAATTTGATAAAGAACTAGCTCTTATGGTAAAAGAAGTTCATAAAATATGTGAAGAAAGAAAGAAATTCAATGTTCAACAAAAATGATAAGAATGAGTCAAAGTCCCAAGAAAATGGTAAGAAATACAAAAAGAGTGACAAAAGAAAAGACAGAAAGAAAAAGATACAGTATTTTGAATGTCAAGGTAATGGTCATTTTTGCACAAGACTGTGAAAATAAGAAGATGAAACAAAAATAAGTTAATGTTAAGAATGTTATACTTGATGATGATATTGACTCAGACAGATCCTCCGTATCAGCCTCTTCTGATAATAAAAATTATTTTATTACATTTTTAGGTAACTCTGGATTAAGTTAGAAGATGAATTGACCTTTTATTGGTCAATTCTTTTTGTCTCTTATTGATCATTTCAAAATGACATTAACATTATTAAATTCAATTTTAATTTTAATTTTTAAAATATTAAATATTAAAAATCTTAATACTAATAATACAGATAATGTTATCAAGCATGCCCTAAGGAGATGACGAGCTTGAGCTCATCATTTACAAAATACTATATATATTTTATAATATTATTATAAAATATAAAATATTATATATATTTTAATATATATAAATGTTATACATATTTATTAAAAATAAGTTAAAAGAAATGATAATATACTTTATTTGTAACTGTAACATCTTATCTATTCTCATAATAAATATTAATTTTTAAAATATAATAAGTTAAAAATAAAATATATTTATTATTTTCCATAGTGACCATAACTTATATTGAGTCCAATCTATTTAAACTCGGCCCATTTAAGAAATCAACAACGTGAACATGATTTTTGGCCAGCCAATCCTGAACTATTCATGAACAGCTCGATTCTCTAATGTTTGTTTATCATGCGACTGGCATCATGGGAATATTAGTCCATTTCTAAGAAAAACTGGATTAACGCCGTTAAGAAGCACAACCAGTTAGTGGGGTAAGGCCGTCAACAGAGACAAAGAAGACGAAGAAGGGGCTGTAATAAGTGCAGTACAGACTGTAGTTAAGTTAGCATCAACCAAACATCTCCCTCCACCTCACCTCTGAGACCGCCATTTTTAACTGATTCTCTCTCTCTCTCTCTCTCTCTCTCTTATTTTGAATATAAAAGCCCTATTTGCTGAGCTGCACTCCCTTTCTCTCTAGTTTCTCCCTGTAAAATGTTTTGTTATATTTCCACTTTCTGTCTGCTAACCTGTTGTATTTCTGAGGGTTTGTGGGTTTCTAGGGTTGCAAGGAGTCAATTTTTTCATCAAATGAGGGGTTTGTAGGGTTTGCGCTCGCATTGGCCACCACCAGATGAATCGAGCTGCCATTTTGCCTCGTTTTCTCTCTCCATTCCTCATCTCCCTACTGTTTTTGCTTGTTTCTGTGTCTTCGTCCCAAGACGAAGTCCGATCACTTCTCGAGTTCAGGAAAGGGATCTGGGGAGATCCGCTGGGGAAGGTCCTCAATTCATGGAACCAGTTGTCCATAGATCCAAGTGCTTGCCCGCAGTCCTTTTACGGCGTGGTTTGCGACGATGGCGGCAACGTCGCCGCCATTGTGCTTGAAGGACTTGGTTTAGAGGGAGACTTGAAGTTCTTCACATTGAATGGGCTAAAAATGCTGCAAAATCTTAGTCTCTCTGGAAATTTTCTTACGGGTCGGCTCGTTCCGGCAATGGGGTTGATGTATACTTTGCAGCATTTGGATCTCTCTAGCAACAAGTTTTACGGACCAATCCCTGCTCGGATCAACGATCTTTGGGGTTTGAATTATCTCAATTTGTCGTCCAATAATTTTACGGGTGGGTTTCCGAATGGTACCCGGAATATTCAGCAGCTGAAGGTGTTAGACTTGCATTCAAATGGGCTTCGGGGGAATATTCAGGACTTGTTCTCGGAGCTACGAAATGTTGAGCACGTGGATTTGAGCTACAACATGTTCTTTGGATCGCTTTCAATGGGTGTGCAGAATGTTTCAAGCTTGGCGAATACCGTACAATATGTGAATTTGAGTCACAATCAATTGAATGGTGGGTTCTTTACAGAAGGCGCCATTCAATTGTTTAGGAACTTGAAAGTATTAGACTTGGGTGATAATCAGCTAACTGGGCAACTCCCCTCTTTCGGGTCATTGCCAAATCTTCAAGTTTTGCGATTGGGAGGTAACGAGTTGTATGGGTCATTACCGGAAGAGCTGTTAGAGAGTTTGATTCCTTTGGAAGAATTAGATCTCAGTGGCAATAGGTTTTCAGGTAAGAAATTCTCTTAAAAGCAATATTTAATCTTATGGATCAGTATGTCTCAAGATTAATCCTTCAAAGCATAGCCCTCCTTTTGAGTAATGATGCTATTGCTAGGCACCCTGTGTTAAGCAGACTCTGCATTAAATTAAATGCCAGTTGGGTGGAAATTTATCTCAGGTAGGGAAAATGGTTGGACCTCTGACCATAATGTCATGATTTTTACACATGTATATGAGTTTCAGTTGCATACACTGTCCGTTTACTCGGCTTTCTTTTTTGTCCTGTCGGCTGGCTAAATGGTAGCTTTGTCGTGGTATATATTTTGGTGACTAACTCGATTAGGACAGATAGTTTGTTTGTTTTTTCTTTTTCTGATGAATTCAATTAGGACATATTTTTATTGTTATTATGATAACTATTTATAGGTGGTAGTGATTCTTATTTCCGTTTGTGGTCATTTAAGGTACATGCGAAGAAAATTAAAATATATATATATTGTAGGTGAATGATTCTAAATTCTCTTAGTATTGTTGGGCTAGCATTCAAAATATATTGCCATTCTCAAAGTAAAATCCTTTATCATAAGCAATCTTTGTAATATAGGAACAGCCTGAAATAGGAGATTGTATTAGAAGTGTGAAGGTGATGCAACCAAGCCAACATTGACATGACAAGATATGGGCTTGCCAACTCGGCAATTTTCAGAAAATGCAGGACATGATATGGCATGCCAAGTCTTCAATAGGAATATATATTTTTTAATATGTTTTAAATATTAATAATTTATTCAAATACAATATAAATAATACAATGGTAGCGTTTGGAGTGATAAGAAACAAGAAAAAGAAAAGAAAAAATGTAGTTTGAGTTGATTTTAGGCATTTGGCATCTAACAGAGTTTTTTGGAGAAAAATAGTGATATTTTTGTACCGCTAGAGCAAAATCGTAGAATTAGTTTCCCAAATCCGTTCCCACGAATTTAAAAAAATTAGTATAAAATAGTGATAATGGTACTCGTTTGAAAGCTTTCAACTCGAAAATTATGATTATAAAAAAAATTTACCCATTTGGTTAACCTTTTTCTAGATTTTTTATTTTTTTTAGTAAAATATTGAAATTTTTTTAGATAAGTTATGAGTTCGTAATGCGTGCAGTGAAATAAGTTTTAGAGATTTTCAGAGTTTTTTTATTGTTTTTTTGCAAACCAAATGCTCCCAATATAACACTAGCTAAAATTAAAAATTATGTATTTCATAGTTTGAGTGTCAACAAAGAAATTATATAAGGATTAAGTTCCTTTCAAAATGATAATAAGTTAGTATATAGAAATAAGTAACATAATAATTACATTTCATTTAAAATGATAACTAACAAATCATCTTAACAAAATGTTGTTCCCTAAATCCATAAAGCAAAATGTCATTATAGTCTATTAATTCACTCAAATACAAAGCAACAAATAGAGGGCTTTTTTACTTTTATTTTGTTAATTATTTATTCGCAAGTCAACCACACTTAAAAACTTTTACGTTCATAAAAAAATTCGGCCTTGTACAAAACGAGTTTATGACGAATTTAAAATGTGTTAGAACTAGAGAAAAATAAAAAAAATCTAACATGATAAAGGGTGAGTCATACATATGTCCAACATGAGTTCGCCATGTGTTGATTTCCCTGGTGAATTTGACTAGGAGACAGCTTTCTTGATTGTGAGTCTGTGCCTAGAACTGAAGTATAAAAGAACTTAATCCAACAAAACCATCCAATCAAGCTATGCGCTCACTAAATTGCCGTAAACCCAATGAAGTCAAAAAGACAATGTAAATTAGGGCTAAACTTCCTTGACAACTAGATCGTTTATCAACTTTACAAAATACCATCTGTACAAATAGACAAAAACATACTGTCTAAAATAGACAAAAACTTAAACATACTGTCTAAAATAGACAAAAACTTACTTTCTAAGCTCTACAACAGTAGCACAACACCTTATAAAATTCTTTTACTTTCTCTTCCTGCATTGGCCATCCCAAACAATGATGTTATCAAAGCAAGCTGGAAACTAAAAATCATTGACTGTTGTTCACTGGTGAAAAATAGTTATTGAACCCTAATTTATCAGTGATCATCAAAAACTAAATATTGACAAATGTGGAACTTTGAAAACAGAAGTTCTTGGATTTTGTGTAATTCAATGTGCGATATGAAATTCCTGGGTGAAAGGGTGAGGTTGACTGTGTTAGCTGAAAAGATGACTACAGGGTTGGAGTTGAGAGATGCATTTTAACAAGTAGGTGAGAGAGGAAATTTCTCATCTGAACCCAGCCCATTCATTGGCTAGGTGGGGGCAGCCTGACAGGCGGGGTAAGGCAAGGATTTGAAGTGCTGTTAAATAAGTACAGATATGATCAAAATGTTGAGCAAGCGAGAATAGCGAGCCGACAAGGTTGCCTTTTAATGGCCAGTCGACATTTGAGAACTTAAAGTGAATGCATTTTGTACCTTCCATCTTGCCTAAGTTGCTTGGAATAAATATAGGTAGCCTCCTATAAGGTTCTCGTGGCGAACTTGGTGTTCTCGAGGCAAAAGAGCTTAAAGGACATCTTACTAATGATGTAAGTCATTGAAAGCCTTTTAGAGCTTTCATATGGAAGGAGCAAGACCATAGCTAGTGGCTTTGAACTTTCACTGCTGGCCTATTCTAATGATTGCGCATTATAACCTGTGAACTGAAGAATGATTTACTGAAAGACTTGACATATCCAACTGGGTTGTCTGTGATTACATTTATATATGTTCAAAAGGACTGTTTAGATTATCTATAAGCTAGATAAATAGATTAAATACAGATACATGAATACAATATAGATATATGGATACTATTAACGTACATTAACATAACCCAAGTAACAAAAGAGGAGATAAAGCTCTCTTATTATTACCCAACTATCATAGTGTAAACAGCACTGCACTATCTTACAAGGTGTTGCTGCTGTTATATCAACATATTCGGTTCATAAAAACGCTTCCTTTGAGCTTAAGATTTCCAGAATCTGCCAGATCCCGGAACAGTTCTTTTGTTCTTTAAATTTGTTTTCGTACACAGTTCAGCATGTTAAATGATTGATTTTCTGTTAACTTGAGTGTTATTAGTTTGCTGAAGTTGTCTATGAACATGCATCAGCATCCAGGTATGTTGCCACATTGGGCACAATAAAATAATCTTGGCAACTCCATCTCCCCAGTGAAGAACTTAGTCATCCATTTGTTTCTTCAAATTTCATTTTTCCACTGTGACACATGGAAAGCTCTTCATAATTTAATGTTGTATCTGTGACACATATGTACTCTATTTGGAAGTTTGTTCTGCATAGATAGAAAAGCAGCTATAATGAAATATACTTCTTAAGCATATTCAGTGGCACTTGACGGTATTTACATGACAAAGAAAAAGGGTTGTGGATTGGTAGAAGTATATGAGTTGTCACTCTTCAGATGAGAGTCTATGTTTGATTAGTTTATTTGGCATCTGCTGAAATGTTTTGGGTCTCGTTTCCGTGAGTTTCTTTTTTAAATACAGAGTTCCTATTCAAACTGCTACTTGTATTGTTACAGCATATCTGCATAATTTCTTTGGTCATCTCTGCCCACCTCCAGCTCTACCCCCTCTTGGTTGCCACTGAATGTTTCTAATATTTATACTTGTCTGAATAGATTAAAGTTTCTGGTTCCTTGTATCTTGTTTTATAGCTTCTAATGTGGCACCGCTAAGAAGCACAGGTGCACGTATGCACATCCTTGTTGGTCTCTGTCACGTGTCAGGTGCAGCACTCATTGGATATCATACATGACAATACACAATTTACTATGAACACACTTTGGAGATTTGGGGCACACATCCATTAGTTAGACATGCATGAAACATTTTGCAAATTTGAATGAGAAAATTATAATTTGCATTAATCTCTTGTTTTTTGGACTGGACAAGAATTTGACGACCCCAAAACTTTCACTTTCTTTATGTCTGGAGTTGTCTATGCAAATGTTAGAATTTTATGTTTAATTGTTCGCACCACTTTTCCAATATATGAAATGTAGAAAATGATTTCTTACTGTTTTGAAAAGATGTAATATAAATATATTTCTTGGAAACAGTCTCTCCAATCAATGGTGGTAAGATTGCTTACATTGCGCCTTCCTAGATCCCTTGTAGGCAGTCTTGTGCACTGTACCACCTTTTTTTTGGCAGTCTAATCATATTTGTGACCTAAAAATTATAGAAATATGTTTTCATAAAATATGAATGCATAGTTAGATTGTTCATGTATATGGCATCAGAAAATATATTTGTGTTATGAGTTCTCAGCCGTACCTATTGTTATGGTTTTTGAGAATTTCCATGTCAATATGTCCTTTTCACATTAGTGTCTGTATCTTTTAGGTGAGCGCTACTTGGGGGTTTGGGTGTATCTTCTTTGAGTGTATAGTTTGTCAATAGTTTATCTGAAGTTATCTAACCTTTGCATGTTTGTCCGTACAGGTCCCATCCATGCGATCAATTCTACAACTTTGAGCATTTTGAATCTTTCATCAAATGTGCTCTCTGGTTCTCTGCCTTCTTCTATGGGAAAATGTCTAAGAGTGGATTTGAGCAGAAATATGCTCACTGGTGATATATCTGCTATGCAAAGTTGGGAATCCACTTTAGAAATTCTTGACTTGAGCTCAAATGATTTGTCAGGAAGCATTCCTAACCTTACATCGCAGTTTCAGATATTAACCACTCTCAATATCAAAAATAATTCTCTAGTAGGCTCCTTGCCTCCTGTACTGGGAACTTTTCAGAGACTGTCTGCAGTTGATCTGAGTTCGAATGAACTTGATGGCCTTATTCCACCAAGTTTTTTTGCATCAATGACCTTGGCAAAGCTGAACCTTTCAAGAAATAATTTTACCGGCTCAATTCCCTTTCAAGGGTCTCATGAAAGTGAATTATTGGTTCTGCCTTCTTATCCGCAGATGGAGTCTCTTGATCTCTCTGATAATAAGTTAACAGGTACCTTGCCTTCAGATGTAAGTAACTTGGGTCGGCTTAAGTTGCTGAATCTTGCAAAGAATGACTTGTCGGGTCCAATACCAAATGAATTGAGCAAGCTTAGTGGGTTGGAGTATCTAGATTTGTCCAATAATGATTTCAAGGGTAAAATCCCTGATATTCCACCAAGTCTAAAGACCTTTAATGTGTCTTACAACGATCTCTTTGGACCTGTTCCGAAAAACTTGAAAGAATTTCCTGCCACTGCATATTGCCCTGGCAACCATTTGCTGACCTGCTCAAATGGCGTTCCATCTGGAAGTAAAAATCCTGTTGTGGTTCCAACTAACCGTCACAGTTCAAAATTGAGTATTAAAGTAGCCATCATACTTGCCTCAGTTGGGGCTGCTGTGATGATTGCCTTTGTTCTGCTTGCTTACCATCGAGCAAAACTTCAGGATTTTCGAATAAGAAGTGGATTTAGTGGCCAAGAGACTGGAAGAGATGTTAAATTAAGAAGATTTTCTGGGCCTTCTCTCTTCAAGTTCCACACAAATGTTGAGCCTCCACCAACTTCATTTTCCAATGATCATTTACTAACATCAAATTCAAGGTCATTGTCGGGCCAGACAGAACATGGTACTGAAATTGTTGAGCATGTTTTAACTGAGGGAAGTGCTGCACCTTCAGCGCCACTGGATCCCAATATGTTGGATACTCATCAAGTGATAGCCGGACGGAAGTCTTCTCCAGAGATCCCAGTATCTTCTTCACCGCGTTTTGTTAATGCAATTGAACAAACCGTGATGCTAGATGTAAATTCACCAGATCGATTGGCTGGAGAACTCTTCTTTCTGGATGATTCAATGGCATTCACAGCAGAGGAGTTGTCACGAGCTCCAGCCGAAGTTTTAGGTAGAAGCAGTCATGGCACTTTATACAAAGCTACTCTGGATAATGGCCATATGTTGACTGTGAAGTGGTTGAGGGTGGGATTGGTCAAACATAAGAAAGAATTTGCCAAGGAAGTTAAAAAAATTGGGTCAACAAGACATGCTAACCTTGTTCCTTTACGAGCTTATTATTGGGGGCCGAGGGAACAGGAGAGGCTTATTTTAGCAGACTATGTCCAGGGAGATAGCTTGGCTCTACATCTGTATGGTAAGTGCCTTCCTGAACTGATATTAGTTTTTCATTCTCTTTGTTTTTGTTTTTTGTTATTTTTTCTTTAATTTTTTTGGCTGGTTTTCGTTTTGGAGCCTTTTGTTTGTGGTTGGGGAAAGCTGGAAGGGCACATGATGTATCCTATTCTTTATCGAGAAATACATTTACTCTGCTAAATTTTTGTTCAGCTGTTTATAAACATTGCATAAGTTTTCATTATACATTTCTGTTCAGACTCAGTGCACAGCAATCAAAACATTTTTCAATTAACTTTTATTGAGGCTTTGTGGCATGTCAATAAATAGTCTATGAGATGGTTTATTAGAAATGATACCAAGTGTGGAACCCAACCTTATGATGCCAAATTTGTCATTGCCCTACTAATTGTTTCGTCAAGCAAATTTAGAATTTTTCTTCTGTATCATATGGTATCTCAGCGTGCCAGCATGAAACTTATGGAACTGTTGAGTTTTCTACTTCTGTATTTGTGGTTGCTAAATTTAATGCTGTGTTGAAGTAGTTCTCTTGAAAGGATTAATATGTATCATTGATAGTACGGATGGGACTCGTAAATAGAAAATTGATATCCTAAATCTCTGCAGATAGTTACTGGTCTGCCGTCAAAAGAAGATGCGTTGAAAAAAAAAGGGGGGGGGGGGAAGAGATTGCATTGAGATCATCATGTAGGATCTTTACAGGGTTGATGAGGTCCTCTGCCTATGATTTAAAGAAATCTAGTTTGAGTACTGGAAATCTTGTGATTTTCTAGAATGCACAGGTGTAGTTGTTTTAATCTTGCTGAACTTCCATAAACAAATCTTATGTGTTGTCTGATGACTCCGATCACACTTCTTACAGACTTGCAGTCAGGGTGATCTCACATTGTTGTACATCTCAGAGACCAATGAGGTCAGAGAGTGATCCAGGATGTGATCTATTGTAGGCTGAAATATAGGTTCTCTTTTATGGGCTTTAAAGCTGAACAATAATGAATTCTCGTTGTACATAACCTTCTGTCCGGTGTAATTGGACAGATGTTTTGATCTCGTGACGTTTTATATTCTTTTTCTATCTTAGTCATACTCGCTAGCATAATGTGAGCAGAGAAGATTGTTTTGAAGTTTCAACGAGCTTTTCTTTGTTTGAATATTTGATCAATGCATGTGTCTTATGCAGAGACGACGCCCAGAAGGTACTCCCCACTATCATTCAGCCAAAGGCTGAAAGTTGCGGTTGATGTTGCTCAGTGTCTAACATACCTTCATGATAGAGGCTTGCCTCATGGGAATCTAAAACCTACTAATATCCTCCTGTCAAGCTCTGATTTAAGTGCTTGTCTTTCGGATTACAGTCTCCACCGCCTAATGACACCTGTGGGCATTGCAGAGCAGATATTAAACCTAGGAGCTCTTGGATACCGTGCTCCAGAACTCACTACTGCAGCCAAACCAGTCCCGTCCTTCAAGGCTGATGTGTATGCATTTGGAGTGATTTTGATGGAATTGTTAACCAGAAGAAGTGCAGGTGACATTATCTCAGGTCAATCTGGTGCTGTTGACCTTACAGATTGGGTTCGACTGTGTGACCAAGAAGGACGAGGAATTGACTGCATTGATAGAGACATTGCTGGTGGCGAGGAACTCTCAGAAGCAATGGATGAATTGCTTGCAGTATCACTTAGGTGCATTCTTCCTGTAAATGAACGGCCTAACATTAGACAAGTCTTGGAGGATCTCTGTTCTTTATCTGTTTGAAATGTTGTAAATGTGTCTTGGAATGCTTTGTCCTTTTTTATTTTATTTTATTTTCATTTTTTTACTTGTTGATTTTCATTTTTAATATTTTTTTTCTCCTCGACCTCAATTGTTTTCCTAGCCTTCTAATACCAGGCTAATCCTCTCAATTCTTTTCTAAATTTTTGTGTAAAGGGACAATCGATCCATGGATTGATTGACAGTATTTCAGTTCAATCTTGAAGTGAAAATTGTAATTGATTTTTTCTCAACTGTTTCTGCAATTATATATTGGGTATTAGTTATAGTGACCCATCCAACGAAAATTAAGAACTTCTGGTTCTTGTGTGTGATAGTTGCAGCATTGAGAAGGGCATCAAAGAGGTCAAGGTGCTTTGAGCTGAGTATGATCTGTGTATGAACAGATGATTTAAAGCCAAGTCTCTCTCTCTTCCATTTGTGTTTGTATTTTTTTTTTTATTATTGTATCACAAAAGTCTACTAGAATTCTTGTGGTGTCAACCTTTGGTTTAACCTTGTCTTGGAGAAGATCAACCACTGCCTGAATTTGGCAAAAGTCTATTGGCTTCTTGCGTACCAATCATCCTTGGTTGTAAACTTAGGTGGCCTTGCTAGATTGTCAGTGTGGACAACGTAACTTGAGACCGCATGTCTTCTCTATTCTCTATAAAAGAGGCTCGGTCGCGAAGACACGAGGGAATGATAATTGCATGAGTGTGTCCTATCGATTTCTAACAGTCAAAAGGGCATCAAGATGGATGGGCGCGCACGTGCGAGTACACTAACCAACTGACAATTTATAACAAATGGGGGTAAAGTTATAATTTTTAGGTATATAAGAATAAAAGTGAAAAAATAATAAGGGATGAGTGAAATTTTAAGTAAATAATAACACAAATATTAGTATTTTATTGTAATTTTCCACATCAAATCCTCTATTTGGTTTGTCCCTTACGTGCAGAAAGAGAAAGAAGGAATCACTATCTACTATAATGATAAGAGTGCACAAAATACTTGAACAATCGGAAAATTGAATCAATCCGGTCTCTTCAACTTAGATCATGTCAATTTTGTAATGAATTCAATTTGGTTTTGGGTATCCAAAACGCTAACTCGATTGTTATCTGTTTGGTACTGAATAGACATATTTATGAACCAGAATCAAAACGACTCGATATTATCCTACCCAACTTGATTTTTTATCATGCAAAATGTAACATTATCCTCCCAATCTAAATCAAAAAAATTAATTTAGTTTAGTTTTGTTGGTACAAAAAATATTTGAACACGTGACAACTTCTCGAGCAGGGTCGTGCCGAGCTAGAGATGTATCGACTTCTCATACTCGCGACCATAATAGTTGGGCCCCACAAATGAATAAGTCACAAAATAATTAGTTTAGTCTATTTATTACTTTCTCGTTTATTTATTACGATTATCTTGATTTAGTTAGTTTCTCATCATACATGTGGTAGGTGGATATGATATTTAGACATTCTTTGTATCTACATTACATCCATTAGCTCGATTTTCACCACGAGCATTTAATGTTATGTGATGAGCATTTAATATAAAGTAAGTTGGCACATGATAATGTTCTATTTTAATTTATTATTTTAATTAGGTGTTCTATTATTATTTTTGTTACAATTAGTTGAATTTATTTGAGAATTATTTAAATTATTAATTATTAATTTTGAATAAGTGCGGGCCATTGGATATTTTAAAGGATTATCTTTCATGGGGTTACAAATAAAGGTTCACCATAATTTAAGTAGACGGGAGGACACCTGTCATGCCCCGGATCTCGTGACCTGAGGGGTGAGTGATAAATCATATACAACATGCACTAACATATAATACCCCGATCAGAGCAACACAACAGACGCATGATAAACCCACAACATAAAGTGTAGTAAAGTAAAGTAAATCAGACCTAGACCACAGTCAGGTCATTATGCCCAACATATCTTCATCATTGAAAAATCACATAGGCCTTATGGCCTTTACAACCCAATTTAATTACCCTCTCTCGATTTAATAATATTACAATCCCAAATGAAACTTTAACTTAAGTGAAAATAAATTTTGTTGAGTTTGGAATGGCTCATGCATATGCACTTCTACGTCTGCCCAAGTATCTCACTTAGTCCTACAACACAATCTGTAGGGATGTGAGCATTGGTCTTCTCGTGCCCACAAACCTTCATAATAGCATATATCAAATATAAAGCAATAACACTAACTAACAATCTACTAATAATTCAAGTACTTCAACATATTCAAAATATATATCTAAACCCAATATCTCAACTACTACATAAACATTTATAAACTCTCAACGTCATAACGATGATTTATTATAAAATCAAACACTATAACCATTAATCTCATACTCAATATCATCATAGCATAATATTCAAGTTCCATTACAATTCAAGCATAAATACATCATCACATTATATAACTGTAAGATAACTTAAATTTTTAATTTTTCTTCCATTATTAATTTCTCAACGTTAAGTTCAATGGCATATCATATTCACATCATTCTTTATTTATCATTTAATTACGTATCCATTTCCAAATCGTTCAATCACAATTACATTTCCAGACTATTCAATCACATCACCATTTCCAAACAAGTCATCGGGAAATTGGGTACGTAATCCACATATTGTCTTTTATGGGTCTAGACCCAACGGAAACGATAAACCAAAAAGCACGTGTATCATCTTGTAACGATCCCACATCGGTTGGGGAGAAAAACGAACCACGCCTAATAAAGGGTGGAGATACCTCTCCCTAGTACGAGGCCTTTTGGGGGGCGCCGGGTCGCCTCACCAAGAACAAAACCGTGATGGGTCAGGATGCTATGTGCGCTCAGGTACTGTGTGCCGTCCATGTGTGCGTGGATCCTAAAAGTAGACAATATCGTGCTAGCGACATTGGGTCTCGGGCTGTTATAGTGGTATTAGAGCCGGTGCCGGGTCGGTGTGCCAGCGAGGACGCTGGGCCCTAAAGGGGGATGGATTGTAACGATCCCATATCGATTGGGGAGGAGAATGAATCACGCCTAATAAAGGTGAAGATACCTCTCCCTAGTGTGAGGCTTTTTGGGGGGGCGTCGGGTCACCTCACCAAGAACAAACCGGTGACGGGTTGGGATGCTGTGTGCGCCCGGGTGCTGTGTGCCATCCGCGTGTGCGTGGATCCCGAAAGCGGATAATATCGTGCTAGGGGTATTGGGTCCCGGGCTATTACACATTTTTTTTGGGCTAACACCCAATGGAAACGATACTAACTGAATGCCATGTTGTGGGCTACTAACCCACTAGCATGAACGCCAAACCCTACGCAGGTTCTGGGATTTTCAACCCGAGGGTAAATTCAAGACCCTTCCTATTTTTCGTACCCCACCATATTCCCTGGTACATCATCTATCATTTCTATTGATTTAGTTCTTATTCATTATTCCATACATTCAATAACACATGACCATATTCCAAATTGCCATGAAATTCATCATAATCATCATCTCATTATATCATGTAACAAATAACATCATCAACATTCCATTTAATCACTTACCATTTAAATTTATCATCACTTTTGAGCGCATATCAAATAACATAATTTCAATTACTAATATAAAAACCACAGTTCGATTTAACTTGTATAAGATTATGTTATATGATTACACTTGAAAAGTGTAATTACAAACTCAATAACTTAGTATATATTATATGCATTTTGGTTATAAGTTGTTTAGTTTGTTATATTTTATATTTATGCTCTTCGTTTTCCTGAATGCAGTGAAAATAAGGATTATTCTTTAATAAGTGATAATGAAAATGAAAAAAAAATAGCAAGAGAGCAACAAGGAACAACAACCGGAGTCGAGGAGGGGATCAAGACCATGTTTGGAGCTAAAGAATCAAGCCAGAAAGAGATCTAAGCCTCAGTGGTCCGGACCACCCCTTAGCCTGGTCTAGACCAGCACCTGAATCAGCTTTATGAAGATAGTCTCAGTGGTCTGGACCACCTAGCTTCCTGGTCCGGACTAGGTAGGTCCAACTTAAGTTTGTGTGACCTTTTTGCTAGGGTTTTTATGATGTATATAAATAGAGAACTTGAGTACGTTCGAGGGGTTTTTTTATCAGCCGTTCCTAGTAGTTTAGGTTTAGATGTTTCTTTCTTATTTTGAGAGTTTAGTGAGTTTGTGAAGATGATTTGGAAGTCCATTGCTGCTATTTGTTATTTGGTTTCTGTTATTCTTTTCCTACGTTCTTAGTTTAAACAGTCATCGAAGTACGGTAGTGTTTGATTTTCAGTTTAATAAATATAGTTTAGTTCTTCAATTCATTGCATTGTTTTTTTTTTTTCATGTTTTGCAGCACTTTTCTATGATTGAATGATATTTTGCATGCAAAGTTAGAACTTAGGGTTTATTTCCTGCGTAGTTTATTTTTGGGTTCTCTAGCTTTCTTGTTTAATCAGTTTAGGTTATTTTTATAATTGTTTCTTTACGTTTATTGCAATGATGTTAGCCTAGAAAACTTATAACCTTGGTTTGATGTTTCAAAGTAGGGTAAGGAGCTTTAAGTGATTGAAAACCCTAAGGGTATATACGCAGCGTGAATACGTAAGCGTATATACACATTCTTTGGATTTTAATTTGACTTACGAAAAGACATTCGAAAACAAAGTTCTTTGTCCATATTCTCTGAAATCCTTGGAAAAGGATTTTGGTTCTTTAAACCTATTTTCAAACCTTTGGTGTAAACAAATTGAATCCAAAACTACGAACTTTTTAGAAGAAAATTTTTTGACTTCGTAATCGATTCGATGTGACTATGAAGTTGAGTAAGTAGCAAATTAAACTCATAACGAAATATCTTCCAATTTTTATTTCCCTTCTTTTCAGAAAAATGTAAAATTTGAATTGCAGTGGAAATATAAGGGTTTTAATTACAAGAATTTCCTTTACCTGAAAACTGAACATCAAATCAAGGTTCATTTACATTATCTAAATTTAAAAGTCTTTAATTGCTTTAGTTGTTTAAGAAATTCATTTAGTTAGAGCTATTTTTATTAAGTGTTTCATTTATTATTTTTATGCAATGTATTTTGAAAACTGTTCTCAAGAAACATAAACAATCCTTCACATTTATTTTTCAATACCAGTAGAATCGCCTAGAAGAACTTTGAAACTAAAAACATAAGGTTTTCTCTGGATACGTTCCTGGACTCCCCAAGTTAAACTACACCGCACACCCTTCTACTTTGGGGTTAATGCCAAACGCACATTTAAGTAGCGGTCAAGTTTTTGGCGTCGTTGCTGGGGAGCTAATCTTAGTTTTTAGGTTATTTAGGTTCAATTTTCAAAAACAAAATAAGAATTAAAAAAAAAATAATAATGAACATGGATTGCTTTTCCTATAATTCTAATTCACCAGATACCACTCACCCACTCATTGGTTATTTAAGCATCATTTATGGAATTGATTTTTGCTTAGGAATTTTTTCTATGCTTCATAAATTTCATGGATTTGAACATGAGGATCCTATACTTCACTTAGAAAATTTTGAGTCAATTTGGCTCTTTTACACGAATGGTTACATAGATGATACGTTTAAGTATAAGTTTTTTCCATTATCATTATGTGGAATAGCCGAGGATTGGTGCTCTGCCGCTACCTACTCCATTAATATTTGGGAAGAATTACAAAATAATTTTACTACAAAGTTTCTCCCAAATTTTCAAAACTTCACCCTCCGATTTCAACTTGGAAAATTTTCTCAAAATTGTGGTGAAGAAATTTATCAATGTTGGGAGTGATTTTGTAATATCCTAGAATTTCGGAATGAATATAAGTTATAAATTTTACATACTTTGGTGATGAATGGCCAATGTGATGGAAGTGTTCTAGAAGTAAATATTTACGAAAGAGGATACAAATAATAACGTATGTAGAACCTAAATTAAAGTTGGTTACTAATGGTTTAAGGTTTAGTAGTGTAAAACTCTCATCTTCTAAATTAAGTTAAATGATTGGCATATCATTTTTCTAAGTGGGAAAATGTGGTATTTACTTCACATGCTAGGAAATAAGTTTAAGGGTAAGGGAATTAATGTAGTTCAAGTATTAGGAGACTAGTTAGGAACTAATTTGCAAGAAGACAAAAAAAGAAAGAAAGCATGGCCGGTTATGTGCATCTGTTTAGTTCCATTTTGACCATAACACATATATATACATAGAGGAAATGAAGTGGTAGTCTAGGCCTTGACTGAATGGGAGTGTTGGTGACTTGGCAAGGCAATTTTGACTTGGTCATGTGATGAAAACAGTGAGTAATTCGGGTGGGAATGGGTTAGCCGAATAGGTTAGGACTTTGGTGTTATGTTTTTTTTTCCATTTTGTCTTGGTATGAATGTGGAGTCAATACACTTAAATATAGTAGGACTAGGTGTTTAGACCTTGAGAGGCCATGTGATGATATATGGAAACAAATGGAGAGGACATTTGGGTAGTGTGAAGAAAACTTGGGAGGAGTTGGCCGAATGAGACTTGTGATTGTTTATGCAAGTCAAGACCATTAAATATTGGTGGGGTCCATGTCTTAGACCATGTGCATAAGTTTGGAATAAAATGGAAGGGTATTTCGGTTGAAGGGGAAGACTTAGGAGGTTTAGGTGAAGCATGGACCAATTAGGTTGATTTTGGACCAAAACGTTGGAAGACTAGTTTCATTGGGACTAAACTAATTAGGGATGGTTGGAATGGGACCAAAATAAGTGGAAATCTTTCCTTATTTGAAACAAAGGAATTAAGGTTTGGTGAAGCAAAATGAGGGTGGCTGAAAGTCTCCTAGGTTAGGTGGAAATATATGGCCAATTAGGCCATTCGGCCAAGAACACAATCTAGGCTAAGAGACATTCGGCCAAGCATAACAAAAAAAAAAAAACAAAAACAG
>JAVXUM010000001.1:28028151-28040466 GCA_035590655.1 Pouteria glomerata
TTGTATATGAAGTTGTAAAATTTGTGCATCCATTGGATGCTTTATTAATATAGTTATTTATCTTTTCAAAAAAAAAAAAAAAATAGATGTAAAAGCAATTTAGGCTTTATATAGTTTTTTTATGGGGTTCTTATTTTCTTGGGGCGGTCTTCTTTATACATTGATTGCTTTCCCGAAAAAAAAAGGAAAAAATTGTGGGGAGCTTGGTGAGATAGTGAAAATTTATTCCTTCTAAAGTACATGGGGTTAGTCATTTTGGTCGCCCAGTAAACTTATCCGATCGAGTTCTTTACCTAGGGAAAGATAAGGCTATAAAGGAGCCGAGTATTGAGTTGTTCAAGCTTGTTTATTTAGGTTTTTGGCCACCTCAAGCTTGAGATGAGCTTTTATGAAGCTTGAAATATCATATTCAAGCTTGTTTGTTAAAGTTTTTGTGAGCTTGACCCGAGCTTTATTGAACTTGAAATATTGTGTTCGAATTTGACTCGTTGGGCCATAGACAAGCTTGAGATTGGTTTGGTTACAACTAATAAGCCTAATTGCGAAGCATTTATGAGCTTTAATCAAACCTGTTAGCAAGTTTCTTGTTGAGCCCGCTCCCATTCCTATTAGTGAACAAGATTAACAAACAAATTACATTTTCTAATTTGACGAACAAGTTCTGAATTATTATGTTTAATCATGGACTCTTTTTAGCATTTTTTCATGATTAGTAAAAAAAGAGTGTTCGCGAGCTTGTTCACAAATGTTTCAACTAGACTATTCACAATTTATAAACGAGCTTGTTTGGAAACATTTAAATAAGACTATTCATGAGTAATAAACAAACTTGCCTATGAATATTTAACCAAGACTGTTCACGAGCTATGAATAAGCTTGTTGTCGAATATTTAAATGAGCTTGTTCTCAAATGACAAACGAGCTTGTTTGCAAGCCTTATTTGGTGAAGCTTACTCTCGTTTGAGCTTAACTTGTTTATGTATCGAGTTTGAAAAATGTGTTCGAGCTTGTTCATTTAGCTTACCAAACGAACATAAATGATCATGTTCGCAAATAGTTTGTGGAATACTTGGTTCGCTTCCAACCATGGGGAGAGATAATGCTTTAGTGATCACTTGGTTAGAGAATACAATAACTTTAGAATCATGACACTTATTTATGGCTCCATGCCACCAAATTACCCCATCTCGTAAAGAAATTGGTTATGGTAGTGAGTTTGAGTGCTATTTTATGTTTCATTTTAGATCAGATTTAACTGATACAATTTCAATTATATTAAATAGCTTTCACGAGTCATATATTTTGGCGTTTTAGGTCTAATGGACAAAGATGTTATAATGGTACCTTATGTAATAATGGTTCATGGTTTGTACCATGTGTTACAGTATGCTATTAGGTCTTCAGGATTGTCTTTACTTCGGTATATATATTGATACATAATCAAAATTGTATAAAAATATATATTGAAGATGCCACCCAGTGGATTAAGAACATCCCCCCTCCCCCCCCTCCAAAAAAAAAAAAAAAAAGGAACTCCAACCCTTAATCCTTTGCAGAAAACTCATCATTCCTCTTCCAACAAGCACCACAAAGAAGGATTTTACGCCGAATTCACTTGCCTTGGAATATTTTCATCTTAATCCATCCTAACCTTTCCCCGCCTTTTGGGAATAAAGAAAACAATGCAAACCACCATATTTTCTCATTTTCCAATTCTGCAAGCCTCTGTGTAGGTGCGGATCCCAAGTTAGTTGCCTTCCGTCCATCATCATGTGCTCCTCAATAGTCACCTCATTTTTACTGCCAAGTTAAAAATTGTATGGAAACCATCCTTCAAACAAATCCCTTCAATTCAAGGGTCATGCCAGAATTAAATGCAAGTACTCTTCCTAACTGCGTAAAACAGCAATTTTAAAATCCTTCCAAAAAGACCTAATGTATTTCCAGAGGGCGCTCCCAAAAGTACCTGTCACTTCTTTAGATCTCCATTCACCCCAATACTCACCATGCTTAGCAGGAACCAGCCTCCTCCACACTCTCTCTCTCTCTCACGACTAAATCTCTACATTCGTTTACCTAGAAATGCCTGATTAAATGTTGTGATCTTACAGATGCCTGTTCCAACCTCACAAATGGGTTGACACACTAAATTTTATAGTATTTGAAGGCAGGGGGAGGGACTGATGGAAGTGATTTGGACTAGCTCCAAATACAAAAAATTCGAGCTGAGAAGTCTTTGGCATTTCACCAATTCTATAACTCTTCCATCAATCTTGAATCAGACCATCATTCTCAAATTTAAATTGAGTCGGACCACAATTAATAACCCCCTGCTTTTAGAAGAATATCTACATAAATGGCAAGTACTGGGTCTAGATTCTAGACTAGCTTTAACGATCAAAAACCTTGAACATTTCATGTTGAGGGAGTCTTAGTAGAAGTAGGAGGCATTACAGCCTATATATATCTCTTCAAATACCCCTGTCCTCCTCATCCTTTCCCTCCCTCCTTCCCTTTTTCTTGTAATTTCTTTCATGGGAAATGTGCAGAAAGATTTTTCTTGAAACTTTACATTGTCAAATAATAAAAAATCAATAATATTTATCTAATTTTTCTTGCTTCCTTTTCTTTGTATAATTTATTAAGTGAATTTAATGGAAAACAGTGCCCTTGGTGGAGTTACCAATATATAACAAAAAGAGACCCCTAAACAATGTTGTATAGAAAGCTTTTCCCTGAAACTCTGTGCTTCAAAATAATTAAAAATCAATAAATTTTTCAGAAAGGGTATACTATACCTGTTGGTTAACTGTTTGGTTGCACCAAAAATTGATTATTCATTTCATTGATTTGAGCCCCTATACCTTTAAAAGAATGTGAGCTCCTTACGCCTCTTAGAGTCTGCAACAGGACAATTTAGCTGCCAACCTGGCCTTTCTTCACCTCTTGCTCACCTGAGTAAGCTTTTACCTTTGATTTTGTCCCAAAAGTAGCCTTTAACTCCCTTATTCCATCCTTAACCCCGAATTCGCTTCTTACAATCCTTAATTTTTGAAACCCTAGATCAATGCCTCTTCACATGGATGTGACGGATTTGATTCTTCTGGGCTGGTTACCAGCTAAGGTTTTCATGATCCAATAAATGATTTTCATAGATTCCCCTTCTACCAGTTAATATGGAAATCAAGCATTTTGTTCCTTATGTATTGTGGTCTCCCTTTGATTTACAACCACAAACACTAATGTATTGAAACTCTAGGAGAGAAGTTAACTTGAAAGCACTCCCTCCTTTTCATCTTCTTATTTGCTACCTGTCTTAGCCGCATCAGTATTGCTTATGTATGAAATGCACATAAATTTACATTAATATATTTCTTTGCTAATAAATTTTCTTCTTGCTCTTTACAAATTTTATATAAATTTTTTTCTTGCAGCTAGATGAAAACTTGGAGCAGTGGCCACATCTGAATGAACTTGTTCAGTGCTACAGAACTGACTGGGTAAAGGATGAAAACAAGTATGGACATTATGACAGCATTTGCCCCGTTTCGTTTCAGAATCAGATATTTGAGGGGCCTGATACTGATATTGAAACAGGTAGGAAAGGCTCAAATGCTGGTAAGCATGTTTAAAGAAAACAATATGCCACTAGAAATTGAAAGGAATATCTTAAATATGGTATCCATCAAATCAAGTCATAGTTGGCTTGGTTTGTTTGGAGTGATACTTTTGTTACCTAGACGAAAGACATGGGATATCCTCCACAACTTTCGTAACCCCTGCTGTGTGCTAACTTGTACACTTTTCTGATCCATTTGCAGAAATGCATCTTGCCAGTGCCAGGCAAACTAAGATTGATGATGCTACTGATGACGACGTTCCAAGTACCTCAGGGAGGCAATTTGTAGATGCTAACTTACCTGACTCATTGCATTCAAAAGTTTCGAAGGTTAGTAATTTTAGATCATTTTCTTGGATATGTATGCAGTGTAACTAGTTCATTATTTTATTTCTCTCGTAATTTTCTGTTCTTTACTCAATAATATGAAATTCATAAGAATGCGGTACCACATTACTCACTCCCCCTTTCTCTCTCACCATAACCCATCTGGTTTTGATGTGCTTCTGTTAAAGTAAATGAAAATCTAAAATGTTTTATTTGCAGCATCTGGGTGAATCTCCTCTCCCTGCTTATGAGCCTGTTTTTGATTGGGAAAATGAAAGGGCAATGATATTTGGGCAAAGGATTCCAGAAACTCATATGGTGCAGTATGGCAGGTTTGGAAAGTTATTGTTTAGCGTATAGCTTTTATGACAGTATTTATGTTTTTCATTTTTCTTTTTGGTAAATAGTTCTTTCTGTATTATATTATGTGTTTTTGCACTTACCTCCAAAAAAAGGAAAAAAAAATCATGTGTTTTTGTGGTCACAGTGGATTGAAGATCTCTGTGAAAGTCTTGTCATTGTCTTTTCAAGCAGGACTAGTTGGTAAGTTTTTAACTTTGGGTGGTGGTGCTGTATCATTTACTAGTTGCTCCTCCCTAAATTCCATCCCTTATTTTATTTTATTTTATTTTTTTGCTACTTGTTTTGTCATCTGACATTAGGTCAACTTTTGTTGTAGAGCCATTTCATGGCACAATTTGTTTATACAATAGGGAGAGAAGAGATAAATTATCAGAAGATTTCATCTTCCACGTGTTACCAGCTGAGATGCAGGATGTAAGCTATAACTAATTTTCTGTTTTCTTTGTAGGGGAAGTTGGTTGAGTCTGCTACCTTCATCTACTCTCTCTGTAAATGTTTTTTTCATGTGCTGGCTCTTTATCTTCTGGCAATAACAGAGAGTAGTGAGTAGTAAGCAATTTACTGTTATTTATTTATTTTTATCACCATTGACAGGCTAGCAGTTCTTGTGAATCTCGTGGTATTTTCTATTTGGACGCTCCATCCGCATCAGTTTGTCTGCTGATCCAGTTAGATAAGCCTGCCACCGAAGAAGGTGGAGTTACACCCTCTGTCTATTCACGCAAAGAACCAGTAAGTATCAGCATATCTGGAATTATGACGTGTCATTGCTTTGCTTTAAATTTTGGGATATAAAATAATTTCAGATGTGTTGGCTTACAATAATTGAAACATTATGGTCCTTGGAGTGGATGTAAGGCTGTGATGGTATCGAAAATTGAAGATGGTTAGGTTAATGCAAATTAGAGCATGCGTTTCACTGGTTCTTTGTGCATACAAGATGGGAACCCAATGTTGATCAGTGTACATGTTCAAATATCCCACCACTACAATTTCACTCCCAAGATGAAAGGGGAACCTACAAATTCCACTCTCAACAGGAGGGTTAGTGTCTAGTACTCAAAATGAATGATTGAAGGGCACCATATTATTGTTGTTTCTTTGATAGCAAGCGAGCTTGTGGATGCTAGATTGAAAAGTAAGCAACTAGGGTGATTTGTGAGTTAAACATAGAGAAAGCTTACATTCATGTGCGTTGGGATTTCTTGCTTTCTTTGTTGGATCACATGGGTTTTCATAATAAATGGAAAAAACGGATTTGGTGGTGCATTTCTACCTTTGGATTGTCAGTCATAATAAATTGCACTCCTTAAGGCTTCTTTGAGCCCTCTAGGGGCTGAGGCATGGCGACTCGGGGGGCTGCAGTTGGGGTCTAACTGTAGTCGTTGCAGTCGCCCCAAAACGTCATTTCATTGTTTTTTTATCCAAAACAATGCTGTTTTACTTAAGTTGTCATATTCGAATATGCATATTCAAATACATCAACTCATATTCGAATATGACACCTTAAGTGGAACAGCGTCGTTTTGGATTAAATAAACCACGAAACGATGTTATTTTGGGGTTACTGCAGTGGTTGCAGTCAGCCGCCGACTGCAGCCCCCCTCGTGTGAGGGATGGGGATCCCCTTTCACTGCTTGTTCCTTTTAATCGTAGATGCTTTTGGTAAAATGTGTGATAAGGCATTTGAAGGTTGCTGGTTGGAATGGTTCAAGTTTGGAGAAGTCAGCAGCTTAACAACACAGATAACACATACCTATTGTCTGCTGACTACTCTATGATTTTTTATAGGGCAGATTTTCTGTAATTGGGTCACTTAAGATGTATTTTGCTGCGGTTTTTGGATAAAGAGTGAATTTTAGGCAACTTAGAATTGATTCCAATCAGAAAGATCTAGGAGATGGGTGGTCTTGTGGCTATAATGGGATGTAAAATTGGTATTTAATGGACTTCATACGTTGGTTGCCCTTTGGGTTTGTCTCACAAGGCTGTTGGCATATGGGATGGGGTAGTTGCTAATTTTTAGGGAAAACTATTAGGCCGTAAGAGAGAGGGGATACTTGTTTGAAGGGGAAGAGTTACATTGCTTAAAAGCACTTTGTCCAATCTTCCTATCCACCTATTATCACTCTTCAAGATGCCAGTGTCGGGTGTGAAAAGATTGGAGAATCCAGAGAGACTTCCTATGGGAAGGGCTAGGAGATGAATTCAAATACCACTTAGTGAAGTGGGAGACTATATGCAAGCTTCTCAGGATGGGAGGTGTAGGCACTAGGAAGCTTATTACTATGAATGATGTGCTATTGGGGAAGTTGTTTTGGAGGTTCGTCAAGGCAGCATTTTTGGAGAAATCTAATAGCTTTTGAGAATAGCGTGGTGGAAGGTGGATGGACTACCAAGAAGTACAAAGGTTCATGAGGGATGAACTTGTCGAAAAGCATCTAAAAAATTCTTGCCCAAGTTTAGAAGTCATGTCTCCTTTTAAGTTGGCCTCTAGGGGGAGGGGGAAGTATTTAGTTTTGGCAAGATTAGTGGGTAGGAGACAACTGTCTCAGGGTCTTATGTTACATGAAATTTTTGCCATTGCAAAGAATAGGGACGGAGCAATTGCGAACTTTTTCCATTTATCAAATGGGGTCATCATCTGGGATTTTGAGCTTAGGGGGAATGCTTTTGATTGGGTGATGGAGGGTCATATGAGATTGATTTTGTATCTTGACAAGGTCAAAGCTTGGAACAAGAGGATAGTGTAACTTGGGTAGGCTCAATCTTTGGTACGCTTAAGGTGAAGTCCTGTGACAAAAGATTGTAGGGCAGCAAGGAGGTGGAATTCCCTTGGCTCAACTAGTAGAGACACATGTGCATGTCTCAAGGGGGATACTCACAATGGATAATCTCATTAAAAGAGGCAATACTTTGATCAACAAATGTTGCTTGTGCAAAGGGAAGGAGTAGTCATTAATCACCGGTTTATTAAGTGTGTTTGCATGAAAGAGATCCGGGAATTGATTCTCAATGGTTTTGGGATGTAGTTGGTCTTTCATTCGGATGTGAGATCTGCTTTTAGAACATGGTGGGTAGCGAAGAATGATAAGAGGAGGAGAGTATGGAGATTAATACATTTCTGTCTTTTTTGGGTGGTGTGAGGGGAGAGGAATGGGAGAAATTTTCAAGATACAAAGAATTCTTTATGCAGAGTGAAAAGAATTTTTTGTCTTTTGTATAGTTGGATCTCTGGGGATAGAGACCCAAAATTTCTTAGTTTTTTGCACTTCATAGAATAAATATATGGATACTAGCAATAATTCATGCCTCTGGCACTCTGAACAAAATTAGTATTAGGTTTATTATATAGTTAAAATTTTGGATAAAAAGTTCAAATAAAAAAAGTTATGATAATCCATGGGTTTTAATTTTCTTTTTTTTTTTTTTTTTTTTGAATTTTAGGCACTAACAGCTACTACATGTGTTTTGGTCTCTCTCTCTCCAATTAATTTTTGATAAGCACCATAAAAGAAAACACAAATTATGGTATTTTAATTTGGAAGGTTCAACTTTCTATAAATTATAATTAGGTGAAATTTAAGTTGAAGTTCTGATTTGCATATGATTTTCACTCTTGAAATATGATAAAATTTAAAATGCCAAAATTATTTTTGTAAGATAGATGGTAGTGGGGTCTACTAAAATAAGAATTGAGTAGAAAGTTAAAAATATAAAAGTAATTTCAATCGTTGAATGAAAGAAAAAAAAAATCTTAACCATTGGATCTTAGTTTATGAGAGAAACATTTTCAAAAACCGTCTCGTTTTATTTTATAGATGCCCTGACTTTCATAGTCAGATCAAGTCTTTTATACTTGGAAGGCATCTCCTTGATGCCATCTAATATAATTTTATTTGCTCATAAAAAAGATTGATTGAGAAGGATGTCCTCTGAACTGCATGTACCCTTTTTCTTTTAGGCCACGGGGAGACTTTTCTTTTTCAGTTGAGGGGCATTCTGTTCAGATTTGCACAGTTTGCTCTTGATTTATATTGTCTTTACCTGATAAATTTTATCTCTGATGTTTGATTATTGTATTCTTTTTAAAACAGGTTCATCTGACAGAGAGAGAGAAGCAAAAACTACAAGTGTGGTCTCGAATCATGCCTAACAGAGAATCATTTGCCTGGGCCATTGTTCCACTGTTTGATAACAACGTTTCTGCAGCTGCCGGTGGGTCAGCTTCTCCCAGTAGTACTCTGGGTTCTAGCATCTCTGGATCAAGTTCCCAAGATGGTGTTTCCAAGTCAAGTGCAAAGATCACCCTGGATGGGAAGCCAGGTTACTCGAATGGAAACTCTGTTGTTGTTGAAATATCAAACTTGAACAAAGTTAAAGAAGGCTACACTGAGGACTCACTTCAGGTGCATATCTGCCCTTGTATCTAGGCCTCATTCTGTTGCTTTATTCTCTCACATTCTAGTGGTTCAAAAAATAGTTTTCGTGTTTAGAGCTCTAGATTCAACCGTAGGGCATTATTTCTCCTTTATTTAGGTGCTGGTTAAATCATTCATTGAATTAGCATGCATCAGCTGTCTTTTGCTTTATTGTGTACCAACTACAAAGTTGGCCTTTTAAATTTTGGTCAAAATTCTCGGCCTCATTTAGTAGTTAACTCATTGGCCTTTTACAATGGTGATGCATAAGATATTGATTTTGTTTTTAAATCCTCCTTCATAGTCTCATGTGTTGTTTATATTTTTGTAAGTGCAACTTTGTGAATTGTTAAAATATTTCTTATATCATTCTTCCATACTCTTGATTACGTTGCACCCCCATCCAATGTCCAAAAAAGAAAAAATGTAGTGAAGCAAAAGATTCATGGTCTGCTGCATCCACAAGGATGAATTACTAATACCATCCTCCTTTCTTCATGTGATGATGCATGTTATGCTGATCTTGGTTCCTTAAAGTCTCCTTAACAAGCTCATGTATGCATTCTACTTTTATTGCAAATTTTGCGAGATATCCCCCACGGACACGCGCGTGCATGCACAAAAACATATATATATACATATATATAAGATTCAGGATCTATGCATGCTCACTCACTTGAAATCATTAGATTCTATAGGTTGACTTTTCAAAATGGATATTTATTTGAGCACATCCCAAGCTAGGGTGGACTAAAAATTTGGAATGGGGTCCCAGAAATACCAACATACGAAAGAATAGAAAAGTAACCTCTATCCAGTCCCTGAAAATGAGGTAAATGAATTCTTCTTTAGAAGGATGAGATGTTATTGACCTAAAGGGAATTCAATCGCATACTTGCTCTAAGATAATCTCCTTTATACCATATATGTATTTAACAGCTTACTTATCTGGTTGTCCCTTTCTTTCCAATGTTAATGAACAGTGTTATTTCCATAAGTAGGGCAGAATAACAAGTTAAAAACAAAAGGTTCTTTAGCTAGTTTAGAAAGGTTCATTTTGAAGGAAAGAAGCCTACTTCCATCCTCATATGGAAAATATTGAATAAGTTTAGGTCAAGAGCTGATTCCATGCTGTAACAATAAATTCTTACGTAGGCAAAGATTGTCATTGTAGCAGTTGTTTTAGTTGATAAGAATAAAAGGCAACATGTAGACTCTTACAAGGACACATGGGTAAGGGTATGATATGTGTCCTATTTATAATTGGATATTTGTACAAACATATTTAGCTATTCGATTTTAGTCTGTAATTATGCATAAAGCTTACATTTTTTGCATGAAATACTCTAATAACACTTTGTTAATACCATATTATTTTATGGAATAAAATAAGTATATTAAATATTATGAATATTTTCCTGTGTCCCTGTATTATTGAATAAAAGAATTAATAAACCCGACTCTTAAGACACTTATCTGTATTTGGCACCCGTACTCAAGTCCATGTAACATAGCATATAGATGTAGGTGCTGTTTCAATTTTCAATTATCAAAAGAACAAAAAAAAAATTCACTGTTTCATTTGGTTGTTCTTCTCTAATAATCTCGGAGAAGCACTTTATGAATTCTCAGTTGCAGTTTTCTAAAATTTTCACAGTTTTTGTGTTTTTACCAAATAGAATTGACACAATATTTTTATTATGTGTTTTGTTGTTCATTCTTTTCTATAGATTGAACTTCAAAACATTGATCTTCATAAGGGGAGGCTATCTAGTGAACCCTGGATTCGAAGATTCCGAAGCCAATACACTATTTGGACGCACAACAATTTTGTGATAGTGTAAAATATTCATATTTTTAACATAATCATGAATAGCAAAACACATAATAAACATATTCATGACAAAGGAGATTTATGTATATTTATGTGGCAATTTTGAATTAATAATATGCATGTTGTGTAAATGTGCATCTGATGGCTATGCTGGGCATATGTCCTCTGCTGGCATACGATATCACCTTTTTTTTTTTTTTAATGCTATTGCTTTGGGGATGAATGTCCTTGTTTGTCTTTTTGTGGATTTGTATTTTGTGGAAGGTTGGTGTACATCATATTTGGTACCTTTTTTGTTTTGCTAGAAGTTGTAAGACTGCCGTGCTCATTTATTATTTGGAACTGTAAATGACACTATATTTTCCTTCAATTGTTTAGGATCCTAAACACAAGGTTCATAAACCTGTGAAAGGTGTCCTAAGACTGGAGATTGAAAAGTTACAAGCCGGTCCTGTTGAATTTGAAAATATTTCAGAAAATGGCAGTGTGACCAATGATTCTATTGACACCGGGGACCGATTGGCCGATTCCACATTTACAAAATGCCCCAGTAATGGATCTGATGGACCTCGTACAGGTGATTCCAAGTGGAATTCCCTCGATGGGAAAGAAATTCAAAGAAATGGATCAATTGTTCAAGGAAATCCAGATATCAATGCTGATGATGTAAGTTTGTCATCCTTATGTTTGCTACACTGTTATTTCCAAATGGGCATACTGCCAACACTACTGGTATGAAAAAGTGCAATAGTTTTTACTGGTTTGTTTGTGAATTATTTGCTTCTTTTATGATGCTTTCTTAACTAAGGAATATAACTTCAATTGGCTATGTCAAGAACTTTAGGCGTCCAGTGGTCTGATGGTTAACTTTTAATTGAAAAATTCCGGAAAACATGTGGATGAATTATCTAACCGACAGCTTCTGGATTCAAATACGGATGATTTATTGCATTGATATAGTAGTGCTTTTTGGTTTGGTTGTTGGTATATTGCCCAGTTATTGAGAATATTAAATGGTTGACACATTTGCAGTTCCAAGCTTTCGACTTCCGCACGATTACAAGAAATGAGCCTTTTTTGCAGCTTTTTCATTGCCTATATGTCTATCCCTTGACTGTTAGTTTGAGTAGGAAAAGGAATTTGTTCATACGGGTTGAACTCAGAAAGGATGATGCAGATGTTCGCAGGCAGCCTTTAGAGGTAGATTGGTACTTTGTTCTTATTTATTATTTTCCATCTTCTGTTGACAATCAAAATTCATTTATGGGACTATTTTGACTAGGCAATGCATCCAAGGGAACCAGGTGTGTTGCTTCAAAAATGGGCTCAGACACAAGTTGCTGTTGGGGCAAGGGTGGCGTGCTACCATGATGAAATTAAAGTCTCCCTCCCTGCTATTTGGACACCATTGCATCACCTTTTATTCACTTTCTGTCACATTGACCTTCAAACAAAACTGGAAGCTCCAAAGCCCGTAAGTTTTATTGTGTAAGGTTGTAAGGACACCTGGTATGCTACATATATGTATACCTTATATTTTATGTTTCAAATTTCTTATTATTAATATGGGTAAGCTTCATTTCACCTCACGCTACCATCTTATCGAGTGGCAATTATGTCTGTTTGCTTTTTCAGGTGGTAATTGGATATGCAGTGCTTCCATTGTCCACGCATGCTCAGTATGTTTTTGCCATAAGAATAAACAACCCCCCCCCCCCCCCCTCCCGCCCAAAAAAAAAAAAAAAGGTGCA
>JAVXUM010000001.1:28077601-28088479 GCA_035590655.1 Pouteria glomerata
GAATCGGTAACATAAGAGCATGTTGAGAAGAAGACCAACGAAATAGAAGATAAAAGTAGTGGAACTATAGGTCACTGGGAGGAGAGAGATCTCAAAGTTTTTATCTGATGTAATAGTAACTTTTTTATTTTTTTAATATTAGGAACGAGGAGATTAGGGACAAAGTAGGGATAGCACCGATTGAAGATAAAATGAGAGAAAATCGACTAAGATGGTTCGGTCATGTTAAAAGACGTCCAATGAAAGCACCGGTTAAAAGATGTGAAAGTATGGAGATAGTCAAGAGTCTGAGAGGGAGAGGGAGAGGGAGAGGGAGACTCAAGAATTGTTGGAAAGTAATTTTTAAACATGACCTTGCCTATATAGATTTAACGGAGGACATGGCCCTTAATAGATTTGATTGGTGTTGTCAAATCCATATAGCCGACACCTAGTGGGAAAATGCTTGGTTTGGTTTAGGTAATGTAATAGTAACTCATAAAGCCCTAGAACACGTAAAAATTACTTCAAGGTCTTCCTTTCTCTAACCATATATTAGGACCTGTGTACTCTTCCTAAGTCCTTCAAATAACCTGAGGTAAACCATCCAAAAAATATATTAAAAACTCCTAGCTGATTGCATGTACTGAAATAGTGTAATTGCCTTGTTATCATTTCATGATCCCTTGTCAAATATTACGACTTGGAACAATCTGCTATAGCTATGGTTGTAGGGCTTTACAGTGTGTACATGAATAAGTGAAAGCAGGGGCTAATTTATCTGTTTAGACAAAGTGCATGCACATTATCTATAAAGGAGTGGGAGAACTCCACACTTCCAGAGCAAATTCATCTCTCCTCTTGTATGTTTCATACTTTCACATCAATAACTTGCATGGTAATGTTTCATCAAAAATGAAGAAGCGTACTTTCTTGCTAATAATATCAATGTGTATTCCTATCAAAAAAATATTACTGACAATATCTAGAAGGGAACACAGTGAATGGCCTTAGTTAATAGTTTATTAATTAATTCTATTGGTGAATGGGTTTCTGATTTGAGTTTGCTTTAGTTGTAATTTTTTTATTTTTGAGTGCTTATACTGCTTGATTCTAATTAACCGTATAATTATCTAACTTTGTTACTCTTATTTGGATTTGCAGATTCTAGATGAAATGCCTGTCTTCTACAACCTGAATGCCATTGAAAAGCGTGAAGTCTTAGTGGTTATTTTGCAAATTGTACGCAATCTGGATGATGCATCACTTGTCAAGGCTTGCCAGCAAAGCATTGCTCGAACAAGATTGTTTTTCAAGCTCTTGGAGGAATGCCTAATTCTGTTTGAGGTTCTCATTAATTTGGAATGTTATTTCCCTTTGAATGTGTGACTTGATTCTCCTAGATTGAACCTTGGATACCGGCTATTGCATATCTTTGTTAGATATCCTATGGAAATTTTCTGAGGTATCCTGTCATTATTTTTGCCTCGGTTCATGCGGAACTCATTTATCTTTCGATGATTTGAGTCAAGATCAGCACTATGATTTCATGTGGGGTTTTGTTGTGGCAAAATGCTTTATGCCTTTTGAGTGCAATATGTGTTATATAATACGAAGAACAAAATTTGAATTGTTCAAGTTGAATGCAAGAATACAGAACCAGAAAATAATGAAAGGGTTAATTGATCTATCACCAGACTATTAACCTTGTATATATATTGTTGGATGCCAATTGGCTATCCATAATTGCACTATGTTTCCAATAATAACAGATTCTAATTGACAGCAAGGTTAGGAAAATATAGAAGCAAATATCTTCTATTCTAATACTCCCCTCAAGCTAAAGCATACAAATCAAACATGCCCAACTTGGTAGGCGAATGCTGGAAAGAAAATCGAGGCAAAAGCTTGTTAAGAATGTCACTCAACTATGACTTTGAGCACACATACGGCATGCAAATGTCATGAAGCATCAAAAGATCTCGAATAAATTGATAATCAACTTCAGTATGGTTTATGCACTCACAAAAAATAGGGTTGTTGGCAATGCAGATAGCAGATTGATTATTACAAAACATGGACATTAGCCAAGGAACCTCTATACCAAAATCATGTAAGAACGAGTGAACCCAAAGCATCTTAGTTGTTGGATGAGCCATGGCATGATATTTAGCTTTAGCACTAGAATGAGTGACAACATTTTTTTTTTTGCTCTGTCAAGTGACAAGATCGTCACCAATAAAGGTACAATAATAGGAGGTAAAGCAACAATCAGTGTAACTCCCAGCCTAGTTAACATCACTATAACTAGTCACATAAAGATATGGAGGTCGATGTAATAAACCACGACCAGGGGCGCTCTTCAAGTAACGTAAGATACAATTCACTGCCTCAAAGTGTGATGAACGGGGAGCATGTATAAATTGATTGACAATACTCATAACATATATAATGTCAGGATGAGTGACCCTAAGATAGGTCAATTTGCCAACTAAGTATCGATAACGACTAACATTAGAGAATGATGTACCAGTAATAGCATCAAGTTTGATAGACATGTCTATGGGAGCTTTAACGGGGCAAGAACGTAGTAAACCAATTACAGATAAAAGGTCCAAACCATAATTGCGTTGTGAAAGAGTGAGTTCTACATGAGATTGCACTATTTCTAAGCCAAGGAAATAGCGAAGAGCACTTAAGTCTTTAGTGTGGAAATGTTGACTTGAATGAGATTTCAAATCAGTTATACCTAAAATGTTATCTCAGAGATAATGATGTCATTAACATACACAATCAAAACAATAGAGCTAGAAGAAAAGGGCAGAGTGAAGACAGAATGATTTGAAGTAGAGTGCTTCAGGCCATACTTTAGTAGAACATCACCGAAACGATCAAACCAGGCATAAGGGGATTGCTTTAGACCATATAAGGCTTGATGTAATCTGCAAACTAAATGTTCATTCTCGGGAACAATATAGCCAGGTGGTTGATCCATGTAAACCTCCTCTTAAAGCTCACCATGAAGAAATGCATTTAATATATAGCTAGTAAAGAGGCCAAGATCGGCTCACAGGTACAACAAGAAGTATGCGATCAAATTTCAACCAAGCAACTAGAGAGAAGGTCTCTAAAGAATTAACTTCATAAGTCTGAGTATAGCCTTTGGCAATAAGGTTTGCTTTAAGCCGTTCAACAGAATCATCTAGAAAATACTTCACATTATAAACCCAACGATATCTTACTGTTTGCTTTCTAGAAAGTAGTGGTGCCAACTCCCAGGTATGATTTTGATAAAGTACCTGCATCTCCTCATCCATAGCATTTCCTTCCAAGGGAGGATAATGCTGCTTGATATGAGGCTAGAAGAGAAATAGAGGACAAAGCACAAACAAAGGAATGCAAACAAGGAGAAGTACAATGAGAGAACACAAATTTGGCAATGGGATGTTAGGTGCAAGTACGCTTACCTTAATGCAAAGCAATAGATGGATCATCGCTGGATGTAAAAGAAGCAGGGAATGGAACCTCAGACAAATTGGACGAATTGGATGGGCCATAAGAAACAACTGGTTTAGCTTGAGTCCACTGGTACTCTTGCAAGGGAGTAAACAGACTATGTTGATTTTGCTGATATTCCTATGAAAATGTTGAGAAAGAGGATAAAGTAGGAGTCGTCTTCCCCTGACTAGTCTCCCCCTCACGAGAATGAGGATATGACTCCCCTCAAGTGTTAGAAATAAGGTCATGAGCTAATTGAGTCCCAGAAGTGGAGAATAATAGTGTGGATTCAAAAAAGGTAACAACACTACCCTTTGTGTATGAGAATAGCACATACAAAATACCGATAAGAAGGCGAGTGACAACACTACCCTTTCTGTGTATGAGAATAGCCTAGAAAAATGCATTTTTGTGAACGAGAAGACAACTTATCTTTACTAGGATCAAGAATATAAACAAAAGCAAGACAACTAAAAACTCAAGGAGTGAGAGGGAAGGATTTACTAGAAGGATACAAAATGAAAAATGGAGACTTGTTATCCAATACGACAGATAGCATACGGTTAATAAAAGAACAGGCAGTGAGAACATCTCCTAAAAAGGATTTTACACCTGCATATTGAACATTATAGTACAAGCAACATTAAGCAACTGAAGATGTTTGTGTTCTGTAACACCGCTTTGTTCTGAGGTATGAGCACAAGTTATCTATTGAATAATCCCTCGATTAGTACAAAAAGAAACCATAACAAATTGCGTGTATTCTAAAGCATTATCAGAGCAAAAAATTTTGATACGTTTGCCAAATTGGGTGAAAATCTCATTGTAAAAGTGAGTTACAATATAGGGTAAGTCAGATTGTTTTTGCATAAAAAATAACCGAGTCATGCAAAAATGATCATTAACAAAAATAACAAAGTAACCATTAAGACTAGTAATGCGAGAAGGTTCCCATATGTACTAAATCAAAAGCTACTGTTTGATGACTAACACCATGACTGGAAATGGAACTACGATGGTGCTTGTCAAGTTGACAAGTCTCACATTTTAGACTCGATACAGGACTTAAATGAGAAATGACATACTTCAATTTATTTAAGGAAGGATGCCCAAGACGAAATTACCACTGAAGAGGAGAAAACTGTTACATTCAAAACAGATGAAGCTATGGTAGAAAAACTTGCAAGATCTAGGTAGTAAAGCCCGCCTTTCTTATTCCCTGTAGCAATCGTACTCTTGGTCTTGTGGTCCTGAAATGCACAAGAGGTAAGAGAATATATTACAGAACAATGTAATGATTTAGTTAATTAACTAATAGATAATAGATTGAATGAAAATTAGGCAAATAAACGCTATGAAGCAAATGGATTGAAGAATGAGGAGAAAAAACTCTTTGCCTTTGTTAGGGAAAGATGATCCATCAACTAAAACAACATGATGATGGATAGAACTGAGATGAGATTAAGTAAGATTTAGCAAAAATATGAGAGCTTGCGCCAGAATTAATGACTTAAGAAGGTGGAGCAAACATAGTACAAGCAATATTACTTATTACTTGAATTTACTAATGTAACAGTGAAAGTAGACCAATGAGATGTGCAAAGATTTTGCAACAGCTCACTAAGTTGGGTGGTAAGGTCATTGTCGGTACTAGATATCGAAGGCTCTGAAGCAATTGGCATTGACTGAGGGGAAGCTACATGAGTAGATCCATTTGACACAGGGTGAACTTGGTCTGGCCGTCCATACTTGGCCCAATAATATGGCTCGATGTGATTGGTACGACAATAGTTATTACATTTCCAATCTCCTCACCCCTGTGAAGAGCAACCACCTTGAGTTGAACCTCGAGAAGAACGACCACCATGTCCTCACATAATACCACGGGAAGATCCTTTAGTATCATTGGGGATCAAGGCAGAAGTTTCTGAAGTAGAGGTCTAAACAAGTATATGATGGTCTAAAGATGATCACAATAGGCGAGGGTAGGCTTTTGTAGCGGTAGGCAAGATCTCACTTGCAAGAATTTGATCTTTGAAATCACGAAAATTTGAATCAAATCTGGAGAGAAGGGAAACAACCATAAAATCTTCTCAGTATTGCTTTTGTTGCTCAAGGTCTGAAATAAAGGGTCCATGTTGCAACAACTGATCCCAGAGGTTTTCAAGAACACTGTAATGTTTTGAAAGAGGACGACCAGATTGCTTGGTTGTGAAGACTTACTCATATAATTCAAAAACTTGTGAAACATTACCTTGTTGTGAGAACGATCCAGTGAGAGAATCCCAAATTTTCTTTGTAGAGTCACAAAATTCCACTGTTGTAGCAATTTGAGGTTCAAGACTATGCTATAACCACCCCATAACAATAGAGTTTTCACTAAGTGAATCATCATACATACTGTCATCTAGTTTGGGTGGAAGGTCAGTAAAAAATATTAATTTTTTTCTTTCTACAAAGATATACCTTCACTGGATGCACCCAATCCAAATAGTTTAGACCATTCAATTTTTTTGGAAGTAATAGAATAGGGAACATATTCATCTTTAAATACTGTTGATCTCAATTCAACAATAGGTAACTTTCTCTTCAGCCATAATTAAGAATGTGGAACAAAAATCAATAGGAAAAGAAAATACCAAGAATCCAGCTTCACGATGTAGCAACAAGTAACGGCGTTGAAGAATCAATGATGGCGACTAGAAGTTGCAAACGAGAACCATCAGGAAGGACTAGCGACCTGTGTTACTTGGACTCGTCACTTTGGGTAGGAGTACCCGCGTCGACGGGACACGAATTGGGTGTTGGTACGAGATTTGTGTCCAATACTGAGTTTGTATAACGGACACAGTTGGGTTTTGCTTGGAATGAGTTAGTTTTTTATTCCGTTGTTATTGAGTGAAGAAAAACTTGGAAGATGTTTAGTTTCAAATGGAGAAGACGAGTTATTGATGTTTTAATTTCAAACACATTTATAACATAAACATTAAATTGGCTTCAACCTTTTGTCTTCTCTGTACTTATATTACGTACAAGTTACATGTCCTAAGTAAGAAAATTTTATTATATTGCGTGATTTTTGTTCTTCCATTTGTGTATTAAATATAGAAAGAGAGTCATCGAGACTTTTGCTCTTCTAAGTACTAAATATACAGAGAGTTACTAGACTAGACCAAACTATCCTAATAAATGATTATAATTATTTTAATATTTTTTTCTTAAAAGAACTTCATTTGAATTTCATGTAGTTGTATTTACGGTTCATATATAATACATGCAAGTTGTATAAATAATTTAATAATTATGATAATGAAGGTATCCTTATTTTTAACAAATAAAAACAGCCTATCAGATAACAAAAGAATAAAAATAATTTATTTATTTTCTCTTTCATTTATTATGTAAAAACTAATTTTTTTGTTTATATCAATTAGAAACTAATTTATTTATCTCTATTTCGATACACAATAATCTTAGTTGTATTTTCTAGATAAGACTTAAACTCTTATGTTTTTACATTTACATGAAGGTGTAATATTTTTTTTATGTGTTGTATCCTCGTACCCGTATTCACAATTTGGATGCTTTTTTAGCTAAGTTCTCGTATCCTAAAATATAGATGTTAGGCGAATCTAACATCAGGATACATATCCAAGTCCGACACCCGCACCTGAGTTTGAGTAACATAGTCGGCAACGACAACTAAGAAAGTCGTGGTGAGCATCAGTATGGGTCAGCAATGAGCAGCACGTTGACAGTAGTGATGTTGACGGTGAAGAATGACGATGTCGATGGTGACGGATTCATGCAGCGATGTCAAATACGAGGGATTCACGCAATGACGTCAAGTAGTGACGATGATATGAGGTGTGAGTAGTGATGCAGCAACTTTGATGTTTGTTGATTTGGGTAACGATGAGCATCATTGAGGTCCACTAGGCTTTGCGACACTTATTGGTAAACATCGACAGCCAGCGAGCAGTGGTCGACAGGTTAGGATTTTCTTTTTGAAATATAATTGGAGGAGGTTCTGATACCAAGTTGAAAGCAAGAATGCGGAACCAGAAAATAGTTAATTGATCTTTCACCTGATCATTAAGCTTCTATATATATTGTTAGATGCCAACTGGCTATCCATAATTACACAATATGTTTTTAATAATAACATATCCTAATTGACAGTAAGATGAGAAAAATATAGAAACAAATATCTCCTATTCTAACAGTATTGTCATGTTCTTAATCAGTATATGATGGTGGTTTCGATATGAAATTTACAGTGAAATAGCTTAGTGGGTATGTTTGTATGTTTAGTTTGCTGACTTGATAAGGGGATAAGTTTCGCTCATTTGGCCATTGCAAGGCTGACTTAATTTTCCCCTTAACAGGTAAACTTCTCTTGTTTGTTGCGTTCATCATTTTTTTAAGGAAGCATGTTCTATAACCTGCATTCATCATTAGTTTGCTTCAAAAATTGCCTTTTTTTTTTGGTAAGTTTGCTTCAAAGTTGATAATTGCATGCATTTTGTTTATTCCATTAGGCCCCAACGGTACTTTGATGTGTACTTTTCACATGTTTCCTTCACAAATGATATGCATATTGCATTCGTGTGTTTTACTATTTGTGCCAATATTTATTTTGATAATTTTGCATGCTATTTTGTTGCTGTCTGTCAGTTTGTTTACATTACTAATTTCACATTTCATATGGTACAGCACAGAAAACCAGCTGATAGCATGCTTGTGGGCAGTGGTTCTCGCAATGCTGTTGGGGATGCACCCATGTCACCAAAGTACTCTGATAGACTTTCTCCTGCAATTAACCACTATCTTGCTGAGGCTTCACGCCAAGAAGTCAGAGTGAGTTTCCTTTCTCTGTTCTTTGTTCTTTGGAGTTTAATGCTCAAGCTTTTGGCAGTTACTCATATCCGCCCCTTGAGGGGGAGCTCACCCCCCCTCTCTCTCTCTCTCTCTCGCACACACACACACACACACACGCACACACACACAAACTCAGTTCCTTGATCCCATTGGTAATATTTGCTATTAAGACATAGGAAATCATTCTTTATTATATGCATCCTCAATAGCTTGAATGTTTTAAATGCAGTCTTCGGGAACACCTGAGAATGGTTACTTGTGGCAGAGAGTCAATTCACAGCTCAGTTCTCCTAGCCAGCCATATTCCTTGAGGGAAGCTCTTGCTCAGGCACAATCATCAAGGATTGGAGCTTCTGCCCAAGCATTAAGAGAATCTTTGCACCCAATATTGAGGCAAAAACTGGTATATTGTTACATCGAAACTGCTATTAAATGCAAACCCACAAATGCATATGGCAATGATTTTGCGATATTTCTTTGTTTAAGGATCAAAGCTTCTTCTTTCTTCCTCTCAACTTCAACCAAATAATAAAAAAGAAAACTAAGGACAGGAAAAAAGAGAAGTAAAGAACTTGCCTTCTTTCCCTACAGTCAAGTTATTTTTTATTTTTTATTTTTTTCCATGGCTAAATACAGGAACTTTGGGAAGAAAACTTGAGTGCTGCTGTCAGTCTTCAGGTGTTGGAAATAACTGATAAGTTTTCCACAACTGCAGCATCTCATAGCATTGCCACTGATTATGGAAAACTTGATTGTATTACATCTGTATTTACGAGCTTCTTCTCACGAAGTCAGCCATTAGCTTTTTGGAAAGCCTTGTTTGCTGTGTTCAACAGTGTATTTGCACTTCATGGCGCAACACTGCTGGCAAGAGAAAATGATCGCTTCTTGAAACAAATTGCTTTCCATCTTCTCCGGCTAGCAGTTTTTAGAAATGATAATATTAGGAAAAGGGCAGTTATTGGGCTACAGATACTTGTCCGGGTAGGCTTACTGATGTTCACACCAGTGCATCTCTTTCTAATTTGTTTTGGCTTCTACCATCTTGTCCAATTTTTGGCTTTTGTTAAGTTGTTCTCTTTAATTTTGCAGAGCTCTTTCTCCTACTTTATGCAGACAGCAAGGTTAAGGGTCATGCTGACTATCACATTGTCGGAGTTGTTGTCTGATGTGCAAGTGACTCAGATGAAGTCTGATGGAACACTTGAAGAAAGTGGTGAAGCACGGCGTCTCCGTAAATCTTTGGAGGAAATGGCAGATGAATCTAGGAGTCATAATCTTTTAAGGGAGTGTGGACTTCCTGAAAGTGCACTTGTAGCAATTCCTGAAAGTTCAGCGGTGAACCAGTGGTCATGGTCAGAGGTGAAATATCTATCTGACAGTCTCCTTCTGGCTCTTGATGCTAGCCTGGAACATGCACTTCTGGTAAATTCCAACATATTTTTCATAGCCATGACAATGTGAGAAGTGTAAATGCTAATTACCAAAATCGTGATGTTGGATGCATGTTTTTACAGGCACCTGTGATGAACATGGATAGATATGCAGCTGCAGAGGGCTTCCATAAACTTGCAATGGCATTTGCTCCTGTTCCAGATCTCCATATTATGTGGCTATTGCATCTATGCGATGCACATCAGGAGATGCAATCTTGGGCTGAAGCTGCACAGTGTGCTGTCGCCGTTGCTGGTGTTGTGATGCAGGTAGTTTACAGTTATATGGTCCTTGGATCATTAACTGGCACCATACTTGCACAGATTGTTTTAAACTCTGAAGGTCGTTGCATTCTAAAACATTTGCATTTGTTCTTGCCAAAAGATGGAAAGGATGCATTTTACTTCGTATACTTTTAAACATGCAGTTGAAACTGTGTACCATATGATCAAATAAGAAAGGTCTTCATTTTCTTGTTCTCAGCTTGGCTTTACTCTTAACAACTAAGACCCACTCGTCTAGGCATAATAATGTTCTACTGTCATCTGTTACAGAGAGGGAGGATGATCAGTAGGCAAAATTTGTTCTCCACTTGCCCTTGCAGTCGTAAGTGTCATAACAGTGAGTTGGTGAACAATAAAGAGATTAGATATTTAAAATCGACTATACACAGAACATGATGAACTGAGCACATACATTTGATTTTATGGGCATGTTGTCCCTTTGCATTTTGATTTTTGGGAGGTGCCGCCAAACATGTCATATTTGTTTTGAAACTTGATAATTAGAACCAGAGATGAAAATTTCGTTTCGGTAATCTGTTTCTGTTAGTGCAGAAACAAAAATATTTTGGAAACGTTAAAGAAAATTTTGAAAAATATCAAACATTTTGCAATCAATGCTAAAATATGAAAGAATATGGAAATGTTAGAAACATAAAGTGCAGTCTGTTTAAATATATGGAAATCTTATACCAAATTCATTAAACAACTTATTATTTTGGTATGCTGTGCTATATTTTGTGTGTTTTACTGTGTTTTGATGAAAATGTTAAAATTATTATTCCATTAGTGCCTTTTTTTTTTG
>JAVXUM010000001.1:28111667-28128669 GCA_035590655.1 Pouteria glomerata
TGACAAAATTATAAAAAAATCACTTAATTTTTAAAATCGATAAAATCGCATATAAAATAAAGATTTTATTGATTTTATGTCACAAAATCGAGATTTTACCTATTTTACCCCTATTAAGATTTTACATAAAATCGAACAAGTTTTTCCACTTTAACATCGTAAAATCGTAAGAATTTAATATTTAAATCGGGATTTTAATAACATTGATGCCAGTTAAAGTTTTTTGTAGTGATAACGCTAAGAAATATTTTTCCAAACTCTTCACTGATTTCATGACATTCTCTGGCATACTTCATTAGTCTTCTTGTCCTTGCACTCCGCAACAAAATAGAGTGCCCGAGAGAAAAAATTTGGATCTCGTTGAGATAGCACGTTATCTACTGCTTTAATTGAAGATTCCCAAAATCTTTTGAAGTGATGCCATTCTCACGGCATGTTATTTAATTAATAGAATGCCATCTTCTGTTCTACAAGGTCAGTCTCCTTATTCTATTTTGTTCCCTAGGACACCACTATTTGCTCTTTCTCCACGTATTTTTGGGTCTGTTACTTTTGTATATCAACTTGAAAGTGGGATCGACAAGTTGGAACCTCGTGCCATTAAGTGTGTATTTTTAGGATATTCTTAGTTATAAAAAGGATATCGATGTTATAGTCCATCTCCTCATTCATTTTTTGTTTGTGTTGATGTTTCATTCTTTGAGTCTACCCCATTCTTTTTGACACCCAATCCTTGTCAAATCTGAATGAGAGTCTTCTTTTGCTTGAGATTCCCCTTTTTCGTCTTCATCGTCCTGATTTGCAGGTTTACATCAGGCGGCTGGCAGCTAATGAGTCCTCATCTGATGCTTCAGGTGCTCCACCTCCAACGCTTCTTTAATCTTCAGATCCTTCTCCTGCAATAGAACCAAATGACTTGATCTTCCAATTGCCCTTCAAAAAGATAGACGTGCTTCCAATTGTTTCATCCTGGATGGTGTTCTGCCATGAAAGAAGAGATGTCTGCTCTTCAAGCTAATGATACTTGGGATTTGGTATCTCTTTCTCCTAGGAAGTCAGTTATTGGTTGTTGGTGGGTGTATACTGTTAAGTGTCACCCCAATGGCTCAGTTGATCGTCTAAAGGCACGGCTGGTTGCTAAGGGATATTACTTAGATCTATGGTCTCGATTTTTCTGACACCTTCTCTCCTGTGGCCAAAATTACATTTGTTTGTCTCCTCATCTCACTTGCTACCATCTTTTATTGGCCACTTCATCAATTGGATGTTAAAAATGCTTTTCTTCATGGTGATCTTGCTGAAAAAGTATATATGGAGTAACCTCTTAGGTTTGTTGCTCAGGGGGAGTATGGGTTAGTTTGCAAATTAAAAAAGTTATTGTATGGTTTAAAACAGTCTTCTCGAGCATGGTTTGGCGGAGTTAGTGAGGTTGTGATGAGTTTTGGATTGATAAGTTGCGGAGTTGATCACTCAGTGTTTTATCGTCATTCCTCTCTAGGAAAGATATGGTTATTGGTTTATGTGGATGATATTATAGTCACAGGAGATGATACTCAAGGTATTCATGACTTGAAAATATTTCTTTAAGACAAGTTCAATACCAAAGACTTGGGATCATTGAAGTTTTTTCTGGGCATTGAAGTTGCAAGGTCTCGTAAGGGTATTGCTCTCTCTCAGAGGAAATATGTGCTGGACTTACTATCTGAAACAGGAATGTTGGAAGCCAAACCAATTGATTCTCCAATGGACCCCAATACAAAGCTTCTTGCAGATATGGGAGAACTATTAGATGATCCTGGTTGATATAGAAGATTGGTTGGAAACTTAATTACCTAATAGTGACACGGCCAGATATCTCATTTGCTACAAGTGTAGTTAGTCAGTTCCTTGATGCACCTCGCTCTAGTCATTAGGATGCAATCACTCGCATTTTGAGGTATCTAAAAGTTGCAATAGGATAGGGTTTGTTGTACCAAGATAATGGTCACACTTCTATTCAAGGATACACAGATGCTGATTGGGCTGGATCACCATCAAATAGATAGTCTACTACTAGATATTGTATTTTCGTGGAAGGAAACCTATTATCTTGGAAAAGTAAAAAGCAACAGGTAGTGGCAAAATCAAGTGCAGTGTCAGTATATAGAGTTATGGCCCATACATCTTGTGCATTAATCTAGATACAACATATGTTAAAGGAATTGGGAGTTTTTTTGTTACAGCCTATGGAACTATTATGTGATAATCAAGCTACTATCCACCTAGCATTCGATCCAGTATTTCATGAGTGGACTAAACATATTGAAGTTGACTATCACTTTGTCAGGGAAAAGGTCCTTTAGAATGTCATTAAAACCCGTCAAGTAAAATATGACGATCACCTGGCTGATTTACTCACTAAAGCATTAGGGAGAGCCAGAGTAAGGCACATTTGTAACAAGTTTAGAATATGTGATATATATGCTCTAGCTTGAGGGGGAGTGTTAATATAAATGTAGATTAAATGTAGATTAATAAATATGTAGATTCATGTATAGGTAATTAATGTAGAAACCAAAAGGTCACTCTCTGTACATCTATATATATATGCTTCTGGTTAATCTGAATAAAATAGTTTGAATTACTCTATTCCATAAGTTCTTCAGACACTATTATAAATCATGTTAGCATTGAATATTGATCACTATCATGATAGTGGCATGATAGGAAATGACTATATACAGTTGCATAACTGGCTTATATATATTAGTGCTTACTTCCCTACATATAATGTTCCAGGTTAAGTTTTGACTATCCATGATAGGCAAGCTGGACCTTACAGTCATGATGCGTAGTTGTACTTGACTTTCTTTTGTTTATTTATATTATTTTGGATGGTATTGTTAACCTCTAGTGTGTGGTGTTTTTGTATATATTTATATATTATTGGGTTGTATAGACTGTGGGAATCCTATTTATATTTTGGGAGTTTTTGCCTAATTGATAGTTGAGACTGTTTTGTATATTATTTTGGTATTATGGTCCAATGATTGCTCTAGCTAGATGTTTGGCTCTGATTTAGGACAAGGTTTATGTGATTGATTATATTTGCATGTGATTAACCCAAAAGCCTTAATTCGCAAGGAATTCGGGACGTGACAAGTACCTTTTAATGTAAGTCATGAGTCCAATAAAAATAAAAAATAAAAAAAAATAAGTTCTTAATAATTAATATTAGAGCCAAGCCTAACCAAGTTGTGTGAATCTATATGCCCCACATATGCTACTGGTTGGGCTATAGTGGGGGCAATTTATGGAATTCCGGTGATACGGGCAAGAGGCCCCAGTCCAGTGAAAGCACCCCCTAAGAGTAGGTCGTTGTGGGCATTGGCTGGTTCGTTACGATCCCACATTGCTTAGTTGCAGTTAAATAATTGCACAAGAGGTTCCCTCTCCTTAGTAGGTACTTTATAATGTAAATGATGGGCCTAATAAAAAATCTGAAAGAAAAAACTAGTTCTTAAAATAATACCAAGTTTGCGCCACAAACGCATAACACACTTGAAAAAAAAAAAAAGGGCACCCTACCGATTCTTTTCTTTATCCCATTTCTTGGGACTTCCAGCCTATTCCAGCCCTCTCAAACATCTCAAAGCAAGCTCAAGAAGACAACACATATGCCCATGCGTCAACCCAATGTCTTAGGGTCACACCTATGCTAGCATAGATTTCCTCCTAATCCACATGGAGGTTAAGCAAAATTGTGGCTCTACACATAAACGTGACAACCCCCCTTCCTCGAAAAAAAAAATAAATAAATAAAAAATAAGCAAACAAATTTCTTTTGTTTGCTCTTCAATAATTACAAACCAAACCAAATCAAACCAAACCAAATTAAGCCATTTCTCACTAGGTGGGGTCCGTTATATGGATTTGACGACGCCAATCAAATCTGTTAAGGGCTATATCCTCCATTAAATTTATGTAGGTAAGGTCATGTTTAATAGTTACTTTCTAACTGTACTTGCATCTCCCTCTCCATCTCCTAATCCTAACAATCTCCATACTTTTACACATTTTAACAGGTGCCTCCATCGGACGTCTTTTAACATTACCAAACCACCTTAGTCGATTTTTTCTCATTTTATCTTCAATCGGTACTATTCCTACTTTGCCCCTAATCTTATCTCTCCTAGTGATCCTGTACATTCATCTTAGCATCCTCATCTTCGCAACTGCCATCTTCTGAACTTGATTGTATTTTATTGCCTAACACTCTGATCCAATAACGCTAGTCCTACTGCCACTTTATAATATTTTTCTTTAACCTTGAGGGAAACTTTTTCGATCACACAAGACACATGAAACACTCCTTCATTTGGTCCGCTCGGCCTGAATTCTATGATTTACATCAGTTTCAATCCCTCTATCCTGTTGAACTATAGATTCAAGGTATTTAAAGTTTTCTTTTTCTATAATCTTTTGAGTGCTCAAACTTATTTCTATACTATTAGTTGTCCTATTTTGACTAAACTTGCATTCCATATATTCCGTTTTGTATCGACTTAACCTCAACACTTTTGCCTTTAACGTTTTCCGCCACAATTCTAGCTTAGCATTCACTTCTTCTGTTGTCTCATCTACTAAAAAAATGTAATCTGCAAATAGCATACACTATGGCACCTCATCCTGAATATGTCTAGTAATCTCATCTATAACTAAAGCAAACAAGTACAGGCTTAAAAAGCAAACAAGTACAGATTTAATGCTGAGCCTTGGTGTAGACTAATGATGATAGGAAACTCCTTTGTCTCTTTGCTAGCCGTCCGTATAGATATTCTCGCTCTAGCATACATGTCATTTATAGTCTCAATATACGTGAGACACTCCTTTCTTTTCCAATACTTTTCATAAAATCTCCCTAAGAACCCTATCCTAGTTTTTTTCCAAATCAATGAACACCATATGTAAATCTTTTTTACCTTCTCTATATTGTTCTATTAACCTCCTCAGAAGGAAGATGGTCTCCATGGTTGATCTCCCAGGCATGAAACTAAATTGATTCTCTGAAACGTTTGTTGATCTTCTTAATCTTCTCTTAATAATTCTCTCCAATAATTTCATCGTATGACTCATCAATTTAATCCCTCGGTAGTTCACACAGTTCTAAATATCTCCTTTGTTCTTATATATGGGTATAAGAATACTTTTCCTCCATGCATTAGGCATCTTCTTGCTCTTTAATACTACATTAAAAGACTTTGTGAACCAACTTATGCCACCTTCTCCTAAGTACCTCCAAATCTCAATAAGGATACCATCTGACCCAATCGCTTTTCCATTTTTCATCCTTTTTAATACTTCTTTTACTTTTTCCCCATTGATTCTCCTATAACACATATGATTCAATTCTTCCTTGGAAGTGGAAAGCTACCCAATTGTATGACACTATTACTGCTTTCTTTAAATAACTTGTAGAAGTAGCTCTTCCAGTGCTCCTTTATCTACTCTGCCTTTACTAATACCTTTTCATCCCCATTCTTAATGCATTTAACTTGGTTTAAATCTTTTGTCCACCTATCTCTGGGTTTAGCAAGCTTGAATATCTCTCTTTCGCCTTCCTCAGTGTCGAGTCGTCTGTATAACTCCTCAAATGCCTTTACCTTAGTCTCGCTAACTACTTTTTTGGCTTTTCATTTTGCTTCCTTATACCTCTCAAGGTTCACTTCATTCTATTTTTGTCAAAATTTAAAGCACTATCGTTTAAATCTTATCTTGTCTTGGACGATTTCACTCCACCACAAAATCTCTTTCTGTGTAGAAGCACCTCCTTTAGATTTTCCTAACACTTCTTTTCCTACCCTCCTAATACACTCTGCTACCTTGTCACACATAATATTCGCACTCTTATTTACCGCCTAAACATCTTCTTCTAATACTCTTTCCCTTAGTGTTAGTAGCTTATCACTTTTCAAATTCCACCAGTAATTACAGAATAAAAAAATAAAATAAACAATAGCGGCCCAGGGAGGGAGGGAATAGAGTCAATGATTTCAATGAAACACATCAATGCAGATATAAAGTGGGGAAGTAGAAAAATTAGAGAAATGGAAAACAAGAAACCTGACACAGAAACTAATCCTTCCGATGGAGGCTCATGATCATCTTCGTGTTGGCTAGGCACAAAGAAAATGAGGGTGTTAATAAGCACATACATTGGGGTTGCATAAAACAGGATACAAGTAACTAAGCATAATTGTGAATGTAAAAATCATAGCTGAAATAGTGAAATTTTACAGGAACATGAAATCATTTTTTTATAATTTTTTATTTTTTTAGTAAGGTAGGAAATCTTTAAATAAACACCCCCCCCCCCCCAAAAAAAAAAAAAAAAAAAAAAACGTATTTTTCTTTTATATTTCTTTTTTCCCAATGGTAATGTGCCACCTGAACCTGATGAGATGGAGAAACTTTCAATTTTCAATACCATGTTGTCTTTAGAGCTGTCTTTACACAAAATAAGTAAAATTGATTAAAATTGTAGTAATATGCATATGCAATCGTAACGGCATATTTAAGAGAGTTTCAGATTTGACAATGAAATCAACTGATGGTCTATATGAGATAGTGAAGGCTAGCTAGCAAAACACATTGCTCTGTATGGCTGTTAAACAAATATACAAAAATTACTGCTTAACTCACAATTACGTGCAACTGAGCCGGATACCAATTAATTTCAATTCTCTTTATTTTCTTTCAACCCAATGCAACAGAGTAAAAAAAAAAAAAAACACACACACACACATGTAACGGACTTGGGAAGTTATTTTCTTTCCACAATTTTCTGGGTAACCAAACAGGGCTTATTGTAAGTTTCCAATAAAAATAAAAGAACCTGAAACAGTCAGAGAGCACAGGAATTTGGGTGCTAGCTGATGGACCGGAATCAATGATGGATGAAGAAGAAGAAGTAGAATTTGATCTCTTGTGAAAAACGGCAACAAGGGGAGATCTGATGGCGAAGAAGGAAGAAATTCGAAGTGTCGTGGCGTGGCTGAACCCAAATCCGAGCCCTAATGCAAGGTTTAGGTGGGTGTGATGGTGATTACACTCTCGTATGTGCTGTGAAATCCGAGACCCAGCCAACATTCTTACACAAATAGAAGATTCAACCAATTACACACTCCTATCCTATTATGTTCTTCTTCTCCTTCTTCTTCTTCTGTTTAGGTGTATATATATATATATGCGTGTACACATTACTTCTTCTCCTTCTCCATCGACTTTTGCTTTTGCCTATGTTTGCACTGTTCCTGTTAGTTGTCTAATGCACGTCCACTAGGTTTTCCTCCTTATTTATTTATTTTCCTTAAAAATAAAAATAAAAAATAAAATAAAATAAAAAAATTGGTAATCGGCTCCCGTAAATAGGATGAAGTTGTAGTTCGGAGAATATCGGAAGTTAGCCCTCTAATCAACTTTTTAATTATTTTCATCCTCTTCCTTTTTATACCGTTCATGATAAAAATAGAAGTAAATTACACTTACTTCCCATAAATATTTAAATAATCATATTTACTATTTTAATATTTAAAAATTATATTTACTTTCCTCATTTTAAAAAATTGTTAATCCTACCCGCCTTTCATCATCAAATAATAAATTATTAATTTAATAGAATAGGTCAACTTTAATTAGTTTTTCTATTTTACCGTTATGTAAATTAAATAAATAAATATCATCATCATCGACATTTACTCTGTTCTAGGAATCGAGGAAGAAAAAGAAGCAGAGAAAGGAGAGAGAAGAAAAATATAAGCAGAGATCACGACCATCACAGAGATGCGGCCCACAATTGGTGGTCCATATTATCGCCCCAAGCATTGGAAGCACAGCACTGCCATTGCTACGGTTGGTGTCTTTCTTATCTGCATCCCCATTGCCCATCCCCATTGCCATGAAATCTACCAAGCTCAAGTAATGGACTCATCACCTAGTTTGCCTCATATTCTCATAGCTTTGGTGTAAGAATTTTGGGAAGAAGGAAGATTGATTTGTAAAAGCTTAAAAAGTATATATATAAATTTGCTATTGGCAAAGATCTATATTGCATTTTGTAGTTGACTAATTTTTCTAAATTTCATGCATGTGTATTACTGATAATTCACTTTGAAAAAAAAAAATGACATTCGCATTAGAAAAAGAAATCAAATAAATAAATACTGCAACCAAAAAAAAAAAAAAATCATACATATATATATGCATTGACATATAGCTGTATATTTATGTATATCTAAACCAAGATGATCTCTCCCCATTGTCGGAACCCAATTCCATCTCTTTCATCCAGGAAAATCTATACAACTTCTCATTGAAAACCACTTGTAGATCCTTATTGATCATGACCCTATCTTCACCATAAGCATCTTTCAACAACACAATTCATCTTTGTACGAGCCAAATAATTGCAAGTAAGGGATGGTTGGGATCCTGCGACTTGGCAACCATGCAGCCAAGACCTAGAATTTTGTTATTACCAAAGGGTCGACAGCATTTGTCTTTGGGGTGCATTTCTACGCCATGAAAGCTATTGGAGGCACAAATGAACTCTAGAGAGCAATCAATAAACTTGAAGGGTAGAAAAATGAGAATCATTAAAGTTTTGATATTTGGCGCGTTTCAACTCCTCTAGTTTTGGCGATCTCTCTAGTAGTTATGGCATCAGCCAATGCCGCGGTGGCTTAGATTGCAATAGATTAGGGCTTTGCAGTGTCGACAAGCACTTCGGTAGGTTGAGTAATAGGAATAAATGCTTTAACATGGTTAAGGAGGCCAATGGAGCACGCGTGTGTAATAGTGGCAAGAATCTTTGTGATTTTAGCTTGTATTACGACTGGTCAGAAAAGGAGCTAAAATGGCCATAGCGATGGCTTGAGGAGCTATATATAATGGCGGCAGGGAGTCTAGTTCAACATTTGTAGTTATAATTGCTTACATGGCACTGAAAAGAAGCTAAACAAGTGCAATTAGAGATAGAAGTGATCAGTGAAGGGAGTTGTAGTAGTGGTGGATGAGGGAGAGGACAACTCATGCAAAGAGAAGAAATGAATTTGTAGAAAGAGATAAGGGTGTTTAATAGAGAGAGAAAGGAGAAATGTGTAAACCCGTTGATATTTTTAGGGTAAATTTATCTCAACAACAAATATTTTAACGTTTGTCCAAACTGATGGAAGGGGATTAGGATTAACAACTATCAAAAATAAGAAAGTAAGTGTAATTTTCAAATGTTAAGGTAGGGGTGGACAATGGCTCGCTAGCCTAAAGAATCTGCCTAGCCCAACCCGATATTTATAGGACTTAGGTTTGGAAATTTAGCCTACAAGGTTGAGTTGGGCCAATTTTTTAAGCCCGATCTGTTTTTGGACTGGGTTTGGCTTCAAGCATCGTAGCTCAACTCAGCCCGAAAACTCCACACCCCCGAACGAACGTACCCTAACCCCGCTCTTCCTCTCTTCCCCCATAAACCCCCAAATGCTCAGCTGTTTTTCCTTTCTTCCTTTATAAGCCTTAACCCAAACACTTAGTTGCTCTTCTTATCTTCTCAATCTGCAATACGAACTCTATATATCTCACACTTACTCTCTTCTTCATCTCTTTTCTTCATCCCTTCAACCTTCGCTATTCTCTTTTTCACTTCTCTTTCTCTAGCTTAACAATACAACTGAAAGCAAGTTTGTTGCTATTAGAATATAGTTACTAATTATGCCAATGGCTATCTGCAGTAGTCAATTATTATTATACTAACTCTGTTACAATTCATTACTTTACTATAGCTTGTGTTAGAAATAAACACAAGTTTTGGTTTTAGGTCAGTAAAAACATTCATAAGCTATGCAAGTGATAGGCATTGCATATATTCTTATGCTATTTATTACAAACTCTATACTTATGAGAGGGATTCATATCATTGTGTTGTGTCCTTAAAATGTCTTAATGTTCCATGACAATTTTCTACTAGACAACATAATCAAATTGTAATTACAAAAAAAAAAAAAAAACATAATCAAATTGGTGCTCGTAAATCTTCTTACTCATATTGTAGTTGAGCAAAATAATTATCACTTGGTGGCCTCTGTTTTGCATAGCACCTTGTTTTGATGGTAGCTAGCAATGCAAATATTGTCCTGAATTCTATTGTGAATTTTATAGTGGAAATGTTTAAAGGGTTCCAGATGCTACTTTAGTTTTTACAATTGTCTTTTCTCATCGTTTCTTACATGTTCTATCCTTTATGAAAATACTTATACGTGAGAATTATGCGCGCTTAAAAGTGCTTGAATCAAGCACTTTTTGTTTCGTTCCTTTTTTTTTTTTTTTTTTTTTTCATTTTTTTAAGGTTAATTTATAACTTGTCATACTTATATGTTTTCTATCATTCTAATGGATCTTTGTTTACTGTAGTAGCTTAACATGGCAACTGAAAGTAATTTTATAAATACTTTCTCAAATGATGATAATGATTATCAAATATGCCAAAAATCTACCCCAAAAGCTTGGGATAACTACATAAAGCTTCCTATTACAATAAACAAAGAAGTGAAGGCTCAATGTAAGTTTTGCAAAGAACTTTTTTCAGAACCTTTCATTTGTTGCATCATACTTCAAATTGTCATAAAGCTGTTAATCATGACATTAGACAATTCACGCTTTCAAGTGAGACATCAACTGATGGAACTTCAGTGTTAAAAAGTTACAAGTTTGACCAACAGCAAATTCATAGAGAAATTGTATTAATGGCTGTTTATGATGAACGACCATTTTCAATAGTTGAAGATGTTGGGTTTAAGCTTGTGTTGGCTACTACATGTCCACAATTTAAAATGATTGGTAGGAAGACTGTCGAAAGAGATGTCATGAAAACGTATATGAGTGAGAAGGAGAACATTAGACAACAATTAGCAATGGCCCCAATAAAATTTGTTTGACATCTGATGGATGACAATCAATTACTGACGGTCATTATATTTGTGTGACTGCACATGATCCAGAGTGGAAGTTGTAAAAAAGATTTTAAAGTTTCAAATTATTCCACCTCCATTTGATGGATTGTCCATTGCTAATCTTATTACCTCTTATGTGGCTCATTAGAGAATTGAGCACAAAGTTTTTAGCATTAGTTTAGACAATGCTAGTGTAAATGATGTTATGGCAAGCACTCTTAAATTACTCTTTAAGGAAAAAACATTTTTCCATGTGGTGGCTCATTTTTCCAAGTCATTGTTATGCTCACAGTTTGAATTTAGTTGTGCAAGTTGGCATGAAACTCATTCATGATGTTATTTAGAAACTTCGTCTTGGTATTAAATATGTGAAACAATCCCCCATGAGAAGAAATAATTTTAATGCCATCGTATTAAGTTTCAATTTGGATTGAAAGAAAAAATTATGCATTGATTGTCTGACTAGATGGAATACTACATATATTATGGTTGAGTTTGCAATATACTATATAAGAGTACTTTTTTACATATGGGGCGAGTGGATTTAAATTTTATAAAGCAGTTAAGTGATGAAGAACGGGAAAAAAGTGATTGCTATGCACAAATTTTTGAAAGTATTCTACAATATGACTTGCATCTTTTCTACAATAAAGTATCCTACGTCAAATTTATACTTTCGAGGGTTATAGAGGTTCTCGCTTGGAAGAAGTGATGAAAAGTGATAACTGTAGTTTCATTATGGCTATGGTGAATGAAATGCATGAAAAATTCAACAAATATTGGTCTAAATATAGTTTGATCTTATCATGTACTGCAATTTTGGATCCCCAAAACAAAATTAAATTTGTTGATTATTGTTACACCAAGCTATGTAGTAGCAGAGTAGAGAGCTATGTTGACAATATTTTTAGCATTCTTTATGGCTTCTTTGACGAATACATGCACCTACCAGCCTCTTCAAGAACTAGTGGGTTATCAACTATGGGTACAAATGAACTACATGTGGGGGATAATGAATTTGAAGATTATGAAATATTTCAAAGCACGAAATCTAGAACGAAAGCTGAAAAGTCTCAGTTAGAGCTTTATTTAGAGGAGCCAAGTCATGATCTATATAGTGAAATAGATGTTTTAGAGTATTGGAATACATGCTTTATGTGATATCTAAAACTTTCAAAAATGACTCGTGATCTTCTAACAATTCTAGTGTCAACAGTTGTTTTTGAATCTGCTTTTAGCTTGGGGCAACTAGTGATAAGCAACTTTCGGAGTTCTTTGAAGTCAAATATTGTGCAAGCATTAATATTTTTTCAAGATTAGATGCGATCATAAAAGTGTCCAATAGTCTCGTCGATAGCATTTTGGGTTCCTCATACCTAAAATTAGGAGAAAGAGTTGTCCTGGTTGTGACTTCAGGGGTCAGTAAAAGACTTGGCTGACACCTTCTCTATTTCAACCTATTTTGGAGTATTAATTTTCAAACAGACCGAACTTGGTCTTAGAGAATCCAAATTGAACCAAAATTTGACCTAACTGGTTTAATTTTCTTAAAAGTGTGCTCCACAGGTCTTAAAAAGTCCTGAAAGCCATCTAGAACCTTTTACAACAATCGAAACCTATTAGGGCAAAACCTACATCTAGTTGAACATGGCCTGAGTATGGGGCTCAAGCCAAATGGCCATTTGTTTTTTGGCATAGCCTCTATTTGGTTTGCTACCACCCATTAGTGTAAGCTTTCTTGCCTACTTGGAATGGCAAGATGTTTTGCTAGGCCAATTTCAGTAAAAACTTGCCTAGGGCATCGAGCAAACATGTCTACTTGTCTCAATGGGCAAAAAAGACTACAAAGTGACCATGGCAAAGGGTTTTACTCATTACACTAGACAAATATGTTTGCTCGAGGACTCAGGTAGCTCTTTTTGTCTGTCTGGCTAAGCAAAAGTTTTGTTCGACGTAGAAAACCTATAAATAAGGGCCTCCCTTTCTCATTTTTCTCATTCTAACCTGGCACCCTTCAGAGCTATCAAGTCTAGAGTTTCTCTCTAGAAAAAGCCCATGTCGGTATAGTTGTCTCTCATTAGAAAATTTTATTTTATCCTTCAATTCAATGTTTTTGCATGATTTCAATAGAATAATTTTAATTATACAAATAGAAATACCTTATCAATGAAAGGTATCCAAATCATAACTCAAATCCAAGCTGAGCCCATTGTATGATATTGATCGGATTTATTCGAGACATTTTTATAAATTTTTAGACATCATATATACAACATGCCCAAATCATACTATCATGCCATGCCATGTTATGACATCATTCTATCATGCAATTCCAAGTTATAATACCATGTCTACTATATCATACAATGTCATAACTTCACATTACCATGCTAGGCCAAGTTGAATATCATATTTACCATTCCATGTCATCATTACCATGTTATTGTATCCTATACCATGCTAACATGTTATACTATCATGTTATGTCATGTTATACAATGCCATGACCATACTATGCCCTCCCATTATGTCATGTTATCATGTTATTTCATGCTACCATGTTCAATCGTTATCCCATATCATAGTATAACATGTTAGAACATCATTTACCACTCTAGCACTAGTTGTAACATGCCATTTACCATGTTTTGATATATTGGCACATACCTTGACATGCTAAAATATAAGAGACATGTAAACATACACCCATTAGGGTTAACATAGACTTAGAAATCAAATGCTTATCAATCCAAAGCATTTAACTGAGTACTTGCTCCAAAGACTGGGAATTGTTGGGGAATGCAGAAAACTCCAAGATCACAGCTATGGTGTATATCAATAATATAAAAAAAATTATCGATCTAATCTACGAGCATAAGACCATATGTTCGAGATTTCTCTAGTATGATCCCGATGCAATAGTGCTATGAAAATCTTAAGACTTCAAATCAATTGCTTGATCTCCACTTTTAGCCTTATACTGTATTCTGTAAATATTATCCTCCTTTCACGAGACTGTGGGATCTCTAGCCACCTTTACGGTTTCTTTTTTTTTCTTAGTAAACATTAACCCTAACTACTAATAGAGAGAGTGTTTATAGGGCTACAATAGAGACTAATAGGCAAATATCAAAAAGACTTCCTAGATAATTAAATCTCTTATTCCCATCTAGATTAAGATTTAAATACGTAAATTGTAATTAATTCCAGTAAAGAATTAGAATTACACTCCTAATCATATTCAAAAAAATATTTTTAAGCCTTAATATTAAATACTTATTACCTCCCACGTTAAGATTATGGATATTCTCCAATTAAATTAAATTACTAATATTTTAATTTATTGGCTTTTTATTTTACTTGAGACCTTTCTACTTAACTTATTTGATGTATTGGATTCAAAATCTGATTGTAAGATTTGATATAGTTAAAACTTATAAGTTTCCTCAAGAAGATATCATCAATCCTATTTATCATGATGTGGATTCCTTCAACTATTAATATTCACCATTAATAGAATGTCATTGCCTAACCTATTGAGTTTATTGACTTGTATGTAGAATCTCACTCTTTGTGTAATTAAAGCAGTAATCACCATATACACGTGTCTAACAATAGAATTTATATTAAGAGTATAAGTAATCATAATAAACATGAGGTATAAATTATTTTATAAAGTCAACATAAAATAATTACCTCAACTGGGTCTAGTTCAATACACAAAATGTGTACCAGCATAAATAGTTGGAACTAAACCACTCCTCATAGTTAAGACAGACCTACTAAAATGTATGCTACAGCTCTATTGATAGTGTGTCTAGTTACATTTAAAATTATGAATAATAAACTTATATTTCAAAAGAACAGATTATCTAATCTTCTGTGTGTAAACCTTACTCTATACAGTAGATCAAAAACTCTTTGTGAATACTAGACACATGGACAAATATAATAAATGGCCTTTATTACTAATACCAATAACATAAAGCATGTCTTTTAATCTATATTTCTATTGGGAATGACTTAGTATTGCCGAAGCCAATGATTTCTAAAGTTCTGACTTCCTTTAGATATATTTGAGATGCATCTTTAAATGCATCTTTAAATTGTACTTCATATTAGAACATAAGTTGTCATCATATTTAACATGTCTATGCCATACCTGATCATATCAACTGCATTACTCACATCACATTAGTCTTCTAAGAATATAGACTTGATCATCACTACAAGGAGTTAAGCTCTACATCATAACTAAACTTTTTTCCTAATGGTACTCACTCACGCGTTCAAAGCGTCCTTTAGGAGTTGAGATCATTATCAGAGTAAATCTATTTTCTCCAATTATGCGCTAGGTGCTTACTATTCTTTCCTTATTTGGATTGAGGCTCCTTTCCCAATTAACCATTTTCTAATTACATGCTAGGCGCTAACTGTCCTCTCTTATTTAGAGCAAGGCTCCTTTTTCTTAGTTAAGCACAAGGTGCTAACTATTTTTTTATCACCTAGAGCGAAGGTCTCTTCATAAGTTACAGTCAAGGCGCTAATTTTCATTTCAGTTTTAAAGCTAGTTTCTCATAATACAAAGACAATTACTCCTAATACATATCCAGAGCTAGGCTTTTCCTTTCTCTTATTCATATTGGGGGCGAGGTTCCTTCACACTAATCCTCTACATAGCATCAACCTTCTCGGTCACTCCCTTGTATAGTTGGCCTACTTTGGTAGATGATGAAACTCACTATGGCTAAGGCCAATTAGTTTGCCTTCCATGACATTCTAATCACATTTGCATCCACGTATACATATCAAAACATCACATTTTTGCGAGGTGCTACCATGTAAACTATGGTGACTTGATCTTGTAGTTCGAGCAGATTACTTGAGTGTTGTCACCATGGTCTTTATAGACCATGTTCAATACACACTTCATTCCCAACACACACACACACACACACACTTTATTCCTAGCATAGAGAACCCCTTGGGGTATATCACTACCAGATTGGTAGATATTACACTACACATATGAGTTAGACTCAATCGTCTCGCATTTTTTGCATCATTTGTATTTATAGGTTGTATGTAATTATCATTATTAACTAGAGTATTATACTGCGAGATCATGACCGTAAAGAGTATAAAGGTATTATATTGTGAGATCACAACTATAAAGAGTGGAAATGGACTCTGGATATTTTGAGATATCCAGGTGTAATGGTTTTCATGCATAGTCAAACCTCTGGACCTAGTATCTCCAATTGCATAAAGTAGTAGAGAGTCACTAAAAAGGGTCATTTATCATATCTTTTAAAAATAAAATTAAAATATTTTAAAATCATAATCTAAGTTTCGCTATATAACCAGTTTGAAAGTATTGGGTGGCAACTTTTAGTCTTTGTAATTAAGACCCTTTTTCAAAACAAAACCATACTTTTTCACATTTGGGCAATCTCGAATGTACCATGCCACGATAAAAACTTACGATCTGAGCTCGTCGGCCCGGCATATGAATTTGGTTGTGATCGTTGGCGACTCTCTTGGGAACATTCTCCTGTTTCGAGGGTCTAACTACAATTTTCCATCTTTGCAGTTGCTATCTCACACCATAAGCTCCAATTTGTCTTTCCAAAGCATATGACTTATTTTCCACTAGGATGCATATATTTTATAATTTCATTTATATTTCTCATACTAACCCATTTTAATTATAAATAAAATTGCGTGTGTGTATATACCCTAATTTATTTTGCAGCATGTATGAATAAATAGGGTGAATGCTTTACTGTTTTCCCTATCCATCTCTGTTAAATCACATACTATGCACTTCATTAAGCATATAGTGCACAACCTACTATCACCCTCTAGTTAGTTAAGGAGGTCAATAGGTTCGTTTAGGGTGTGTCAGTGTATATGTTCCCTTTGACAAGTATACTAAACTTCCTCCCGATTGGAACACCATTCTAAGAAGGTTTTTTTTTTTTTTTTTTTGTTTTGTTTTTTTTTTTTTTTGCAAAAAAAAA
>JAVXUM010000001.1:28128769-28140474 GCA_035590655.1 Pouteria glomerata
TTCTTACCAAGTTTTAAAACTACGACTACCCTCTTGCACTTGGGAGGTAAAACCTGAACACATTTTGGGGTCAGTCAGTATCAAACCCTTAGTTTACCTATAGTAGAATGTTCGAATGAAACAAAGTCTGGAACTTAAATTAGGCTCAGTAGGTGCTCAACTATACCACCTAGAGTGTGTGCAAGAGGGCGGGTGCCCAAGACAAGAATCCTCGTGTGCCAAGAAGGTGGGCGCCCAATTGTCAACTTCCCCATGTGCCCATAACCTTGGGTAGGGTACATATTTAATACTCTGTTCTCTGGTTTCTCGTTTTGATCATTTATGAGCTCAAATTTGTTTAGTTTCGAACCAAATTCTTGATGTTTCTTTATTCAGTATCACCACAAGACTTATGGATCTCTAATGAAACAAATAATTTGAATTTTCATCAACTATGGATCATCTTATGGATCAAACTTCATTTTCTTCATGTGATCCTATACATACATATACATTTGTATATAACTTCCAATTTCTTTAACCAATTTCATCTAGAACCTACGTTGGTTACACTAACATCATCCTAGTCTTTGCTACACATAGTATATCTAAGAATGTGCCAAGAATTCGTACCTCAAGTTCAATATAAGGTGAAACAAGAGGATAGTTTCCTCTGGTTTCCAACTTCCAACTTTGATAACTTCAATCTCTCATCTTTTTGATCTAAATGGAAAACAAATTACATGTCGGGGTTCCTTAAGTAACTAATTGTATCATCTCAAAGTTAATTTAAATTTGTTTGGAGTTGGAACCACTTACCAAGCTCTAATTTCCTTTATTTCTCTTGTGCTTATTTTTCTTCATCATTCTTTCTCGATTTCTCTCTTCCAAAGATAATAATTCTCTCTCCCTCTCTTATCATACACACATATATATGAATTTTATTAATATTTTTGTGTTCCTATGCCAATTTCCAGGACCGTCCACCACCTTAGCTAGCTAAAGGGCATAGGAGTAAGATTCTGGCCGCCCAAGCTAAAACACATTAAACCTATGACGTTTGCTACAAAGGCAGGTGCCCAAGGGGCTTCTCGTCGTGTGCCCAAGAGGTCGGGTACCCACCTGAGTATGTGTTGTACGCCCTTCTCTTCTGGATTTGTGCTAAAATGCTGACTTCTTAATTAGTTGACTTATCTCTCTCAAATTCTCCACTCTAAGGTTCCATTAACAATTAATATTACTTAATCAACATACTATTATCTCCAAAGTATATTAAAACTATAAATTAATATTCATACAAAAGATTTGGGATATTAAAGTGTGCATATTTCATTTAGTTTGCATCCTTAGGTTTGCGGGACTTGGAGTGAAACAATTTGGTATTAGAGCCTAAGTTTTAAAATACTAAGATAGTGGGAGTTTTCTATTTTCTATTAACTCTTGAATAGTTCAAAATGTTACCTGTATTTTCATTTTCTTTTTAGAGTATGCCATTGATTGTCATACTAGGGGGTAGAGGTAGAGGTTGATGCAGTAGTCTAGGCAGCGGAGTTCAATCTGATTAAGAAAGTGTAGGTATTGGTAGTATTCTGGGACAACCTATAGTGACTCCAGGTTAGGGGTCCCAAGTTGGTATTGGTGTGGGTAAACAAGTTCCAGTAGTTGAGTAGTAAGGAGGTGAAATGCAAACAGGGGTACCTATTGTCCAGTAGCTGGGTGGTTTTGAGCTGAGGTTTTTTGCATAACAATTGGTCAAGGTGATGGCCATACTAGTTGGCAATGCTTTGGTGAATTAGTTAGTTTCTACATTAGAGAGATTTTGGAGGTTAAAGCCTCCAACTTAGAACCTTGCACCTATGTAGGAGGATTATTAAGACAATGTAAATCATAAATAACAGGACGCAAATTTCACTTACTATATTTCAATTAATAGGCTGAGTAGGAGATTGGTGGAGTTTAGTAGATGATTTTGGTGGTGCAATCAAACTTACGTGGGATAGATTTGAAGAATTGTTAAGGAATCACTTTTTCTTAGAATTTTTTGAGGGACGAAAAGAGTAGTGAATCCATAAGATTGTAGTAGGGGAATATGATGGTGTTGGAGAGTGAGAGACAATTTATGATGTTGGCAAAGTATGCTCTAGATATGATATCAATAGGGCATTATAAGTTCTAAAGATTTGAGAAATGATTGAGACCCGCAGTTAGGAGTGGTGGCAAATGGGATTGACAAATTTTGTCACGTCCCAAATTTTATAACCCGAGGATTGAACTAATTAATCACATGCAATTAATATAAACTAATCACAAAACTCATCAAAGTCATACAACCTCCCTAGAGTAGACATTCATAATAATAAAAGTAATAATAATAACAAAAGCATTAGTCATTACCAGGTAACAATGCTTTATAAATATTATCAAAATAATATCCAGGCACACTAACCTTTACAACCATATCGAATAGCCAAAAATAAATTTTGAGTATGAAATAATACATCTCCACGACAAAATATCTCATACAATCTACTCTTCTTGAGAGAACAAAAGAATAGTAATAATCTTGTAACACCTGGTATTTTATTTTGATATATTTTTGTATTATTTTGGAGAAAATGAAATATTTAAAATGAGTTTAAATGGATTATTATATTTTTTCCGGGGCTGAGTTAGCTTAGAGTGAGATTGGGTTGGACAAAATGGGCCAAGGGCCCAAGCACCTTTTATTTATTTCTTTCCCCGTTTCTTAGCTCTTTTTTTTCTTTTGTTTTCCGACGAACCAGAGAAGAGAGAGAGAGGAGAGAAAAAGAGGAGAGAGAGAGAGTTGACGCAAACAAATAGTCGATTTGGGAAGTTCTCGGCGCGGTGATCGTCGTGGTGCAGTCCATTTCGCGTGATTCGAAGCGAGGTAGGAGAAATCGAAGTTTAAAGTTTGGAGGCCAAATCGATTTTCTTCATTTCTCTTCAGATTCGAGGTAGGTGGGACTTAGATCTGTGCTCTAGACGTCGTAGGGATCATTTTCATATATATATTGCATGCTTTAGTTGAAAGTGATACAAATTTACATATATGTATATATATATATATGTTACGGTTGTATATACATGCATATATATGTGAAATTAATGCTTGTTCTTAAGTTATTTTTCAAATTAAAGTTGTAAAAAACGTGAGATTTACATCTATGAACATTTCCATATAAGAGACTATTAGAAAAGAAGTTGTTTTAGATGAATTTGGGAAGAAATTGAGGGAAAAATGGAAGAACACGGGTTTGGGGGACTGGCATCTGGACCACCCGTGGGGGTGTCCAAACCGCCAAGGCTAAGGCACACTGGCGTCCGGATGGGCCCCGAGGGGGTCCGGACGGCAGAGGCCCACTTTGGGCCGTTTTGCTCATTTTTGCTTCTTGATGCTTGTTTTGACCCCCAAACTTATTTATATACATTTTACAAGCGTTATATAGATTCCAAATCATGATTTAAATGAATGTGAATATGTTTTATATTGAGTTAATATTTAATTCTATGATTGAGTGTATTATGTGCATTTGAGTTTGGGGTGGTTGCATCTGGTGGAGATGATGTGTAGGATGGGCCGAGAGTGCCATTGAACTATGTGATGTGCTGAGGCACGTGTGATATATATTGATTATGATTGTGAATATGGAACACTGAATGAGATGTATGGATTGGATATTTTCCTGGACTGTAGCCGGTTGCCTAGTTGAGATAGCGGATGCCTGCCTGAGATAGGTAGATACCCAACTAGAGGTGTAACATGGTTCTCTAGCGGAAGGGCCAGGGGGTGTAACACGATTCCCCTGAGTCATACCCTGCTTGAGCAAAGTAGATGCCTGACTAGAGGTGTAACACAGTTCTCTAGCAGAAGGGCCAGGGGGTGTAACACGGTTCCCCTGAGTCTTACACCTGTGGGGGTGTAATACGGTTCCCCACAAGTAATATTTATATGAGATATATATATATGCATTTGCCGTTAGCGCTTAAAACGGTGTGCTTGGTGACCACGCGTGTCTTGGCTAGAAGCCTTGCTAAGTGTCACTTGTCTCAAAATAAGGTTGGGGTAGATGGATTATCTAGGATGCATGGGGCATTGCATTCCATCATACCCATTATATGAGATTGCATAAGACTGTGTGAATTGTCATTATATGTCTTGAGAAATGGATATAAATGATATGAATGATGTTAAGGTTTGATTTATTGGTAATGTATGAGATACGAAATCTAGGTAATAATATAGGAACTACGGAGACCTGATTCTCGAGGTGGGATACGTAGGCAGCTTAAGCGTGAGTCGCCTAAGTCCGGTCTATACTGTGGATGGTAATAATTATGGTTGTTCTCTTAAATACGAAGTTGTTTATTGGGTTTATAATTATGTGGCCCAGGGTAAAGGCCGTGATTGATGTTGGTTCCGATTATGTAAATTTTGGATAACGTCACCGAGTTGTGACTGTGTCGAAGTTTATGATGTATTATATTCCTTTAATATGGGAATAAGGGACGATATTAGATACTCTGATGGTGATTATTATGTTATGATTTCACCTTGGTACAGGTTATTTTATTTTTATTAGTCCCTGTTTTTCCATGCCATCCGTCCCGGACAATTATGTTAGGGGCGTGACAATATGGTATCAGAGCTCTAGATTGCGATTACTTTGAGCCTTGGGTGGTAAGGCTTACATGTTTTGCTGTGTTTTACTAAGCTTCTTAGTGTTTATTATATAAGTTAAAATCCAAATATTGTGATATCCTGCGTTGTGGTTGTTTGTAGATATGGTAAGGACCGGGATTATCGCTTGAATTGTGACTATGTCAAGCGTTAGCGTGAAAACTTAGAGAGGCATTGTAATTAATGGAAAAATTTAGAGGATTGAAAATGGCTCGATGAGCCAAAACGTGAGAAGTACAAATAGTGCCAAGATGATTCTAAAAGCAGAAAACGGTGGTTAGAGAAAATTATGTGAATAGTGAAGGATTTGGATTCAATTTCGAGAGGCTCGAAGAGCCAATATGTGTAGATTCTCTGGTGGGCGGTAGTTTATCGATAAATTGGGTTTGCGAAAATTGTGTTCTACTGTTGGGAGATGTTTAGCTGTGAATCGATTTGAGAGTATTAAAAATGAAAGAGTTTGATGTCAATTTGGGAATGGATTGACTGTCCACTTATTAGGTGACGATTGAGTGTCATCGTAAGTTGGTGACGGCTATCTTTCCGGATGGCACGATAATAAAGATTAGGGGAAATGCAAGAGTAGTGTTGCCTTCTCTATTACTGGATACAATATGCGTTAGAAAGTTTTCAGCATTGTTAGCGAACTTAAGATTAAATGAGAAGAACTCCAGACATTTTCTCCCAAGAGTTATCTGTGAGTATGAGGACGTGTTTCCTGATGAGTTGTTGGAGCTACCTCCGCAGAGGGAGGTAGAATTTTGTGTAGAGCTGGTACCAGATGTGGCGCCTATTTCTGTGACACCGTATCGTATGGCACCAGCAAAATTGAAGGAATTAAATGTACAGTTGAATGATTTGTATTCTCGAGATTTATTCGACCTAGTACATTGCCGTGGTGAGTATCGGTAATTTTTGCAAAGAAAAAGGATAAGACTTTGAGACTATGTGCAGATTACCGATTGTTGAATTCGGTAACAATTAAAAATAAGTATCTGTTACCCAGGATAGACGATTTGTTTGATCAGTTGCGGAGTTCAGCTTGTTTCTCCAAAATTGATCTTCGGTCGGGATATCATCAGTTGAGGATTCGGGAGGAGGATATTCCCAAGACTGTATTTCGTGCCCGGTATGGTCACTTCGAGTTTGTGGTTATGCCATTTGGGTTGATGAATGCTCCTGCAGTATTTATGGACTTAATGAACAGGATTTTTCGACCATTTTTGAATTGGTTCGTGGTAGTGTTTATTGACGACATTTTGATTTATTCTCGTAATGAACATGACCACGAGCAACATCTAAGGGCAGTATTACAGACACTTCGGGACCATAAGTTATATGCTAAGGTTACTAAATATGAGTTTTGTTTGTCTGAGGTGAAGTTTTTGGGGCATGTAGTTTATGGGCAAGGAATTGCAGTGGATCCGTCCAAGGTTTCGGCTGTGATAGATTGGGCGGGACCGAGGACAGTTTTGGAAATCCGTAGTTTCTTGAGATTGGCTGGTTATTACCGCCGATTTATTCAAGATTTCTCTCCGTTGGCGGTACCGTTGACTCAGTTGACTCAGAAAGGGGCGAATTTGAGTAGGATGATGTTTGCGAGCATGCATTCAATGAATTGAAGAGGAGGTTGACTGAAGCTCCGGTGTTGATAATACCTAAACGTGGAGAAGATTATTCAGTGTATTGTGATGCTTCACATGAAGGTTTGGATTGTGTGCTGATGCAGAATGATCAGGTAGTGGCGGATGGGTCTAGGCAGTTGAAGCCGCATGAGAGGATTTACCCTACGCATGATTTAGAGTTAGCCGTGGTGGTTTTTACTTTGAAGACATGGCGGCATTATCTTTATGGTGAGTAGTTTAACGTGTATTCAGATCACAAGAGTTTGAAGTATTTATTCACTCAGCATGGTTTGAATATAAGACAAAGGAGATGGATGGAGTACCTGGAAGATTATGACTTTGGTCTTCATTATCATCCAGGGAAGACTAATGTGGTGGCTGATGCATTGAGCAAAAAGTCACAGAATTTGGTGGGAGCAATGATTCGTTCTCAGTGGCGTCTCCAGGAAGAAGTTGGTGAGTTTGAATTCCGGTGGGAAGAGGACGACGAAGATGGCACTACGTACTCCAGTGTTAATTGTTTACAAGTGGTGCCAATACTAGTGACAAGAGTGATAGAAGCCCAATAGAGAAACCAGTATTGTCAGAACATGAAATATTATCCGTCTTCGAGGCAGGAGGCAGAGGGTTTGAGTCTATCCACAGAAGGACATTTGAAGCTGAGGGATAAGATTTTTGTGCCTGATGCGGATGGGATTAGAGAAGAAGTACTTCGGGAGTTTCATCATTCTAGATTTGCTGTGTATCCCGGAGGGACTAAAATGTATAAGGACTTGGGACGATAATATTGGTGGAGCGGTATGAAGAAAGATGTGGCAGACTTTGTGTTTCGTTGCCTGACCTGTTAGCAGGTGAAGGCCGAGCACCAGAGGCCGGCTGGGTTGCTACAGCCATTACCTGTGGCTCTGTAGAAGTGGGATCACGTGACCATAGATTTTGTGATGGGATTGCCAAGGACTAGGAGACGGCATAATGCAATTTGGGTGATTGTGGACCGATTGACGAAGTCGGCTCATTTTCTAACCGTGAGGAATAAGGATTCAATGGCGGAGCGGTGTCAGCTCTATGTACAAGAGATCATTCGGTTGTATGGGACGCCACTATCAATTTGTGTCGGACCGTGATACGGTGTTCACAGCTCAATTTTGGCAGAGTTTGCAAGAGGCACTAGGGACTCAGCTATATTTCAATACAGCGTTTCATCTGCAGACAGATGGGCAGTCTGAGCGGACGATTCAGATTTTGGAAGACATGTTGAGATCCTGTGTGCTGACGTTAGGAGGGAATTGGAAGAGCCATTTACCATTTGTGAAATTTGTGTACAATAATAGTTATCAAGTAAACATTGGTATGGCTCCATATGAAGCTTTGTATGGACGACCTTATAGATCTCCATTGTGTTGGGCGGAAGCCGGAGAACCTGTGACGGTTGATCCTGACTTGGTGAGACAAACATCAAAGAAGATTCAAGTCATTCGACAGAGGTTTTTGACGGCCCAGAGTAGGCAGAAGAGTTATGCAGATAAAAGGAGGCGGCCATTGGAGTTTCAGGTCGGTGATTTTGTATTTTTGCAAATTTTACCAAAGCAAAGTGTGGTCCGTTTCAGAAAATGTGAAAAGCTTTCTCCACGATATATTGAACCCTTTGAGATCGTGGCAAGGATTGGTGTGGTGGCGTATCGGTTAGCGTTTCCTCCACAATTGGCTCAGGTTCATAATGTGTTCCACGTTTCTATGCTCCAGAAGTACATACTGGACCCTTCTCATGTCGTCAGTTGGGAGGAACTGGACATTGAGGGAGGACACGACAATAGAGAATCTGCCAGTTCAGATTGAGGACAGGCGTGAACAGGTTTTGCGTGGCAAGACCATCCCCTTGGTTTGTGAGTTGTGGCGGCACCGTGGAGTAGAGGAATCCACTTGGGAGCTTGAATCGGTTATGAGAGTGAGACACCCATCTTTGTTTAATGATTGATTTGTGTATTGTGAATTTTGAGGACAAAATTCTTATAAGGGTGGGAGTATGTAACACCCGATATTTTAATTTGGCATATTTTTGTATTACTTTGAGTAAATGAAATATTTAAATTGAGTTGATGTGGATTATTATATTTTTCCCTGGGCTGAGTTAACTTGGAGTGAGATTGGGTTGGACAAAGTAGGCCAAGGGCCTGGGTTTCTTTCTATCTTCTTTTTTTTTTTTTCTTTCCCGTTTTCTTTTTTTTCCTTTTATTTTTTGTTTCTGCTGGAACCAGAGAAGAGAGAGAAAGATGAGGAAGAAGAGAGAGAGAAGAGAGAGAAAAGAGGAGAGAGAGTTCTAGGAGGCAAACAAATAGTCGATCTGGAGAGTTCTCGACGCGGTGATCGTTGTGGTGCGGTCCGTTTCACGTGATTCAAAGCGAGGTGGGAGAAATCGAAGTTTAAAGTTTGGAGCCAAACCAATTTTCTTCTTTTTCTTCATTTCTCTTCAGATTCGAGGTAGGTGAGACTTAGATCTGTACTCTAGACGTCGTAGAAATCATTTTGATATATATATTGCATGATTCGGTTGAAATTTATACAAATTTGCATATATGTATATATGTTATGGGTGTGTATACATGCATATATATATATAATTAATGCTTGTTCTTGAGTCATTTTCCAATTTAAAGTTGTAAAAACGTGAGATTTACATCTATGAACATTTCTACATGAGAGATTGTTGGTGTAGAAGTTGGATTGGATGAATTTGGGAAGAAATGGAAAGGAAAACGGAGGAAACTGGTTCGGGGAGTTGGCGTCCGGACGGGGCTCCGGGGCTTTCGGATGGCAGAGGCCCACTTCGGGCCGTTTTGCTTCTTTTTGCTCCCTAATACTTATTTTGATCCCCGAACTTGTTTATATACATTTACAAGTGTTATATAGATTCCAAATCATGATTTAGATGAATGTGAATATGATTTTACATTGAGATAAATGTTTAATTCTATGATTAAGCATATCATAAGCATTGGGATTTGGGGTGGTTTCATCCAGTGAAATTGATAGTTGGATTGGCCGAGAGTGCTATAGATTGTGACGTGCCGAGGCACGATTGATATACATTTATTAAGGTTGAGATGATAGATTGTGATAACACCGGATGATCCCCAGAATTTATAAACGTGACTAGAACTTAGTCAGGTGGAGTTGAGACGTTAATAGGGGTTTATGGATGTGATATTTTCCCAGACTGCAGCCGGTTGCCTGCTTGTGATAGCGGATGCCTACCTGAGATAGGTGGATGCCTGACTAGAGGTGTAACACGGAGCCCCTGAGTTTTTACACTTGTGGGGGTGTAACACGGAGTCCCTGAGTCTTTACACTTGTGGGGGTATAACACGGTTCTCCACAGGAATATGAGATATATATATATGTCTATGCGTTTGCCATAAGCACTGAAACGGCGTGTTTGGTGGCCGCGCGTGTCTTGGCTAAGGCCTTGCTAAGTGTCACCCATTCCAGGATAAGGTTGGGGGTAGATGGAAAAACAGGATGCATGGCCATAGCATTTCATTTCATTACATCGCATGAGAAATGCATATCTATATTGATGTTATGTATATATATGATGTGTTATGTATATACACTGGTGCACACTGGCACTGTCCTACCTATTGGGCTAGTTAGCTCACCCCATCCATATTGCAAGTAATACAGGGAGACAAAGTAATGGTCACCCTGAATTAAGTTGACTGCTGGAGGTCCTAGACATTATTTTATATTATTGACATCGTTGTACTGTATTTGTGCGACCCGGATTATGGGTCCTATTGATATTGATGACGTGTATTGTATATTTATTTATATAGGGATTTGGGACGAATGTGGTGCTCTGATGTATGATATTATATTATGACTGGACCTTGGCACAGGTTTTATTTTATTTTTTTATTGTTCCTATTTTCCCATACCGTCCGTCCCGGACAATTATGTTAGGGGCGTGACACTTGGTAAACAACCGCCAGGCTGCGGTGGCGATCAGCATCCTTATGCGAATGTTTACTTGTAGTATGAATGAATGACTACCGATGTATCCATTATGTATAAAAGAACTTCTGTTAAGTAAGGAATCCTGTAGCCGCTACCCGAGAATCCGCTCTAGATGAAACTCGCTCCTGTGGCCCTAGTCGGCAAAGAACCACGGGGAGGTAAACCAGCCTAGGCAACCCCCAGCTGACCGGCTCAACCGAGAAGGCCAAGGACAGTTCCTACATTAGAAAATCGAACTCATAACCAAAGCCAGCGGAGTCCTATGCCACGACCAACTTGGTTATCCCGAAGGGTATGTATAAGAGAACTTGAGCTAGTTTATTTTGGTCATTGTGAAAAAATTAGTGCGACGATGTCGTTTAAGGCTTGTAGTAGAAGGCGGTTAGTCAATCTAGTGCGTCAAGCATTGTTTAGTGTGGGTAAAAAAAAAAAATTCTAAAAATCATTCACTTTTTACCTCATTACATGAATTATGAACCTATAATTTATGTCACTTTATCTTATTTTATCTCATTTTTATCACTTCAAACACACTCTTAGTGTTATCAAAAATAAATAAAAATAAAAATTGAGTTAGTTTTGTTTACATAGAAAAGATCTTTGATCCATTGATGAAGAATGAAGATCAATTGGTGAAATTCTTCTCGGTTAGTTTAAGAATTAATATTCATACTCTGTAAACATTTGCTTTTTCTTCGAATTCCTTCAATCCCTTCTCTCTCTTCATCTTCTTCTTCTTCTTGAATTGATGTTCATGCTCTGTAAACATTTTTTTCTTCTCTGAGTTCCCTCAATCCTTTCTCTTTCTTCTTCTTCTTCTTCTTGAGCAACACTTTGCAGCATTAGTATCAGAGCCTTTGTTCATGGCTATTGAAGAAGGGACAAGTGCACAAAAATAACCAGCTGCTATAGGACAATGAGCCAGAACTTTTAGCTTCCCTAAGTGAAATTGAGAGTTCGACTCCAAGGTCTAACAAATCTTAAAAGTTCTTACATAAGGTGTAAGTTTTGGATTTAACCGGTTCACGTGATTTATGGAGAATTACGCGAATTTTCGATTTACCCATCGACTACGAGATTGTTGAGGGCTACAATAAACCAGCGTGGTTTGTGGAATATTACCGAAGCTCCCGATTTACCCGTCAATTATACGGTTGTTGAGGATTACATTAAATCAGTAAAGTTTTAGATCCAAAAAAAAAAAAAAAAGTACACAAGAATTGAAAAAGTTAGAATCTATGATTCAAGAGCCTAAACAGAGACGAGATGCCCCCTGGGGTTAGCTTAGTGGAACAGGAGTGGTGTTTAGGCTGTGTGGAAGAAGCGCACGTCCCGGGTTCGATTCTTTTCTGGGCGCCTCTCATATTTACCTGAGTAGTGTGACTATG
>JAVXUM010000001.1:28140574-28154815 GCA_035590655.1 Pouteria glomerata
TAACAAAACTGAGATAGAAAATATTACTAATCTTTTATCTCACTTTTTTTAATCACGGTTTTAACAAAACTGAGATAGAAAATATTACTAATCTTTTATCTCACTTTTTTTAATCACAGTTTTAACAAAACTGATGTAGAAAGTATTAGAAGTAACTTTTTATTTCGATTTTTTTATTCGACTGAGATAAAAAATTTAACTTATAATTTTTATCACGTTTTTTTTAAAACCGTGATCTTTATCAATTATTGTAGTAGTAAAACTTCTTTATTTTGTTGTCAGTTGAAGTCATTTGCACATTGATTTTTCTGTATCTTAAATTTTGGGTGTTACACCGAAATCTTGTCCATCGCCTAGAACTTATTTCCTGCGCTGAGATTGCTTTGGTTTCTCACATTTTTACCATTGATTGTCAAATGAGAAATAACATTTTAAAGTTGTGATTATTTTGAGTGAAATATACTATTCACTATCAGTAGTTACAGTGACTAGTGAAAAAAAAAAAAAAAAAAACTTTGAGTGCAGAATTTTTGAAATAATTAAGACTTAAAAGGTGGCAGAGTGGGGTGCGAACACCTACGCTCTAAAGGAAAGAATGAAACCAGAAACAACCCACATTCAAGAATGACAACGTGAACGAAAAATGTACACTATCATAAAGAATATGAAAGAAAGTCTAATAGCAATGGAAATATGAAATTGAGGGCTATTGAAATTAAAATATAATTTTAAAAAAGCTATATTTTTAATTTTTGAATTTTTATAAAAATTCATTTTATAAATAAAAATATTTTAAATTTGACTATTGAATGAAATCTCACATAAATTCAAGAAATCAGACTCAACTTTAAATTTCTAAAATTAAAATAGAATTTCAAAATCTCCTCATCCGAAAGCGAGAGATATTTTATAGCTATCTTACTTTTCAACTCCTTTCTGATGTGGGATAATTGTAGTATATCAGAGTCCCCAGTTGAGAACTAAAGGACTATTGCTATAAAATAATATTTCATGGTTATATCCTATATTTCTAATTTACATAGATCCCTTTTCAAAAAATTGAAGACAATCTATTGATTGTAAATTATTAAACAAACTTGTTAAAAATATAGATGTATATTTTTATTAAAATATCTATTTTAATATTATGATTTTTTTGGTTTAAACTATGGTGAAGTGGAGCTACTAGTGTCATTTAGTAACTAAAATATGAAGTAATGAGGTTTTGAAATAATAACTCATATATGATATATCTAAACGATTTTTCACGAAACCAACAATAAAAATGAAAAATGGAACATTTTCTGCGGAATAGTAGTATATATACCTCTTAGAGATATATAGTATGGCCCAACGTAAAAATGAAATTCATACTAATGCTTACATAAGAGATAACATTAAATATTACCCTGTAAAAACTTGCAAAACTTGAAAGTCTTAATTACTGTGAGAATGCAATAAGGAGTCACCTTCGAATAAACAAATGAATTGGAGAAAAAAAAAAAAAATGAGTTTACACAAATAGACATCACAAATTCAGTAACTCCCAGCAAGAAAAGAATGTTCGAGATTGATAATTACAGGGTATTTGTTACTTTTTATTTTTTCAATTTTTTTTTAATTCTTACAAAAACATAAGAGCATAAAAAAAATATCATACACTCGTAAATTTGATATATGAACTTAATTAATTGAGAATATATTTCAACATATGAACTTATTCCTTTTGTAAAAATATTATAAAATTTATTTGTCATTTGTAAAAAAAATTAGAACTTATATGTAATTTCTCCCTCCCCAAATATATATATATATATCTTTATAATGTCTCTCAAGGACTTCACCGGTAATTAGCAAAACATACCCGTTACTTCAATCATTCATATGAGACATCAACCTTAACTATCAAAATAAAACCGTCAACTTAATCATCGTTACGAGACCTCCGCAATTCCAACAATTAATGGTGGGGAAAATTTATTAGGAAAAATTATAATAAATCGCTGGAGGTACGGATTTTTTTTTTTTTCTTTTATAATTCAAAGTGACCGAGTTAAATAATTTACACAAATTTTAATTAATTTTTAATATGTTGACATTAACGATTAAGTACATCTCAGTCAAATCTCAATAAACTGATAACTTATAAAGGGTTGATTAAGATTGAATTGTTCAAAATATGAGCTGAACTGTTCATAAAATAAGTTGACTTAATTTTTTTTTAATCCAAAATTTACTTAATAAATTTATTTATTTATTTTTTAGCATTGAACTTGAGCCCACCATAACTCTCTTAATTATGCTCTACCTCTGTAGTTTAAAAAAAAAGACTCAAACTTATGACTTTTGAAAAGTAAATCTAAAATCCCACGAGATGAGCGAGCTCTCAGATTGCATAAAATCGCCGCAAATAGCGATCGGAATTTGCATTTCCCCGTGCTTGACTGGACACTTAGCCGGTGTAGTTTCGATAAATATATACATCAATATTAGTCATAAGTCGTTCAGTCAAGAGAGAGGACCCAAGTCTTCTTCTAGATGCAGTCCACATCTCAGGAATCTTTAATTATCTTAGATAAAAAATAAATAAATTTTAAAAATTTTTAATTTTTTTTAATAAACCAAACGCATTACAAATAAGATAATTGAATGAGTCAAATGCTTCGGTTGCCTTCAACAATACGCAAAGAGCTGGCAAAGGAAAATGCTATTTTTATTATAATTTTTAGTTCAGAATTTTGTATTACAAATTGTAATGAAATATTATTTTAATCAATTATGTTATCTAAGTGTAATTGGCTAACAAATGAGAGTGCCTTAGGATCAAAATAAATAAATTATAATTTCGAAATTGATAAAATGTGTAAAAGTTATAAAAAAATGTGACAAATTTATCCTAAAAAATGTGACAAATATAAACATGAGGAAGAAGCCTATGGGCTATCATAACATAAAACGGACAATATTTGCCAAGCAAGCCTGCGGGTCTACGATGTGCAGATGAAAATGAATTTCTAGTTCTTAATTCCTTAACTAACGGGCGTTGATGATAACAAAACTTTCTCACATCAAAAAAGAGTCAAAGACTGATATAGCTTATAAGTGCCTCTGCTTCTCCTCCCTTGTCAAAGGTATTTTAAATTTGTGAGGAAAAATCCTACAAGCCACTAGAGCCTAAAGTGAACAATATCTACCAGATAAGAGTATAGGCATACAATGAGCGAATGAAAATGGATTATCATTATTAATTTATTTTTAATGATTAAAAATTTACTTTTTTCGATGTAAAATTTTTTGTCAACTAATTGGTAGCTAAAGACCAAATTTTGGTCATGCTAAAGATGAACTTTTTCTGACATAGTATGTTTTGATTGCAAAAGGCTAATTTTTTTTAGTAACCAATTAGTCAATAAAATTCTATCTTTTAATGATCGAGGTTTAGCTAGCGAAAGTCAAACCTTTATCAATCAAATATATATTTGGTCATCAACATCGTCTGTGACCAACTATTGTTAACCATTTAGGGATGAAATCATGTTTGGTCAAGAATCCCTTTAACGACAAAAAAAGTGAGTTTTAGCGACCAAAAAGTTGGTCACTAAAAATGTAGATTGTTGTAGTATTATATGTCAATGTTTATCTTTCAGGGAATAATCATCATTGTTTCATCCCCTCGTGAAACAACTAGCGGATCCTTAATTCAATGTGATGCTCTTGACACTACTCCTTAGTTCGTCAATTTGGTGGATGACCCTCAATTGACATGGAATAGACCTCTACTGTTGATTAAGGATGGAGAGATCATTCAACAGGAAAACTGCAGCCACCAACTGAATTGCGTTCTTAATCATGACATCATGAGGGTAAGAGTCTTATTAATCATGTTTATCGTTTTTCATATGAATCAATTGATGTTCATTTCTTGCTATTTTTGTCACGTAGGAACTCATGCGATTAGCAGTTCTAGCTCATTAAATGATGCTAGCCAAACAACAAATGTTGGCTGACGAAGAGAAAATAAAGAGGTTACAAGCTGAGATTGGGGTTCACAAAGAAAAGGCCCTATCTGCTACTGATGAGAAGGATGTTGTCATAGATAGCATGGAAAGAATGAATGAGGAACCCAACTCTTAACTTGAGGACTTAAAGAAAAATCATGAATTTAAGAAGATGATCCTGATTGATAAGTGCCACAAGGCTAAGAGAGATGCGGTTATGGCTATTGAAAGGTTCAAGAAAAGTAAAGCATTCCAAACAAAAGTTGAACCAATTTTTCTCCAAGCTTTTGAGGTTGCTGGGGATAGGGCCACCTCATTCTACCTAGGTTTGGACTTTTCTAGCCTTCAACCGGTCGATCCAAAGATGATTGAGGTGGCAATGGGTAGAGGCGATGAAGTTAAAGATGCTTAATCAAAGGATCCATCAGCTTAACTTTATCAACTACTGACTTGGGGTTCCTTTTAAATCTTTTGTTATGCGGGACTTTTGATTATCGTTTCTTTTCTTGTTATTGTTTGATTTTCTTTTCCATCTTCTTATTCACATGTGTATTTAAAAACTTTGCATTTAATTAAAGATTGGATGGTTTTACTTACTTTTATTTGGTGTATTATGTGTTTGTCTTTTTCTTTTCTTTTTGTGAGTTGCTTGGTCACTTGGGTTAGACGGGATCTCCGTTTTACTAAGTTATGTAAGTCGAGCAAGATCTTCGCTTTACTCGATCATGTGAATCGAGTAGGTATACTTAGCTTTTTTTGGCATTGACCTCGTGAATCATTTTTACTCTACTCGATCATATGAGCTGAGTAAGACCTTTAGGTTGTTCGGTCACATGGATCGAGTAGGTATACTTATCATTTTTTAGCATTAGCTTCTGAGCCATCTTTATTCTGCTTGGCCATGTGAGCTGAACAGGACTTTTGTACTACTCTGTCACAAAAATTGAGCATGTATACTTGTCATTTTTGGCATTGGTCTCATAAGCCATCTTTATTTTGCTCAGCCATTTGAACCGAGCAAGACCTTTGTGCTGCTCAATCACATGAACTAAGTAGGTATACTTGAATCAACGTATAGTAGAAATTTACTGAAACGTGCTTAAATGAAGAATTTTATTAAAAATAAAATGTTGAATTACAATCATAATTGGATTTTAAACACAATATTTTCACAAATGCTTAGCATGCCATGGGTGAGGTAGTTCTTTGCCATCAAGTGCTTTGAGTCTATAAGTTCTTCTCCAAGTAAAGCCTAACACTTAATATGGACCTTCCCAAATTTGATCGTAAATTCCCTTCCTGTGGATTCCTCATAAACTGGTTGACTTTTTTAAGCACAAATTCTCTACATCGAAATTCTCTTAGTCGAGCTCTAAAATTGTGGTATTGTGTATCTTTGTTGATAGGAAGCCATTCTGACCCCAATTTGTAAGTGACTGCTTTTAGAATGTGCGTCTAAACTTAACTCTCAAGTACAAGGGTGTGCGGTATAGTTTTATCTAATGAGTTCAGGATCGTATATATAGGGAGCCTAAAGTTTTAATTTTAGGTTATCAAGGTTTTCTAATCCTAAGTTCAATATAAAATATATGGTAAAAAATTAGGAGATTTTTCAGATTGTTCTTTTTAGCGAACTTTCCTAAATAGCAACAATTAAATAATAAATTAATTCTAAATAAGAAAATTCCTAAAATAGTAGAACAACTTCAAACAAAATATAAATTTAAATGATTCAAAACAACCTTAATTTAATGTTTAATTTTCGAGCAAATAGAATTCTCACAAATTAAATTCTTAATAACAACTGTAATTTAAGTTTCACGTCTAAAGGAAACAGGAATTGAAAAATATCTCGTTAAAAACTTTTCAAAAATCCCACAAACACAACTTCATATTCATGTCAAAAGGATTATGAAGTCGGAAAATTTTTTAGTAATAATATTTGTGGATTTGGATCCAATCTGTTTATTTCAAGGTGTTCAAAAGAATTTTTAAAGTACCAAAAATCTTTATCAGGGATTACTCGAATATGATCAAAGAGTTTTGTTTTCAAAAGACTTTCTGTAAACAAGATTAAATACTAAAGAAGGAGTATATACGCATACGTTCACACATTACGTATATAACCCTAGGGTTTTAATTTGTTGGACTCTTCACCTTAGATTGAAACATCAACTCAAGGTTTTAAAATTTCTAGCCTAGAATGTTTACATCCATTGACATTAAACTAAAATTGATTTGTAACAACTACGAATCAAAACTGAAACAAAAAAAAAAATGTAAAACGGAATAATGAAACCCTAGAGTCTAAACAATTACTTTCTCAAAGATCTATTAACATTCAATAATAACTAAAACAAAGAAAACTTATAAAAGAGAACATTGAGATGATACATTAAATTAATTGAAATCGGTACCGTACGTTAAAGATGCGTAACAAAAAGCAATCAAAGCTGTTAACAATCCTACAAACACTCCACAACGCCTCTAATACATTGTTAAAAAATCTTTAAAAATTGAAACTAAAAACTTAGAAAAACTTTAAAAAGTCTGAGAGGAAAAATAGCCTCGCAACTCTCTAAAGCTTGTATATATAGCAGACACAAAACCCTAAAAAATATAGAAGTTGCCGCGCTCTAATGGACCTACGATGGTCCAAACCACCTGTGTGGGTGTTCAGATCATAGAAGCTTGGTTTCAATTTTTATTTTGTTCCTTCATTATAGTCTTTGCTCTGGTCCAAATTAGAGCTCTAGGTGTTGGGACCGGCTATTCGTTCTCGTCATTTTGCTCGTCTTCTTTGCTACTAATCATAGAAATTGTGTCTTACTCACTGTATTTAAAAAAAAAACCACAAAAGTAATAAAAATAAAAAAACTACAAGAATTTATTAAGATAATGCATGATTTTATACTAAAATGTTAAGTTAGTAATTACAAATTTCAACTATAATCAATAAGCATCTTTCTTTTAGTAGACCAACCTCTTTATTTATCATCTCATTATTCTGCTATAGGTTGAAGTTCTATGTTATTGGGCTAGGAAATCCAATCGTGATAGGAATTATAGCCTTCATTCTATATATGAGAAAAAAAAGAGTTTGATTAATCATAACCCTTTCGATCGTCTGATAGGCCTATAGAATATTGGAAAGTTCATTTGCTGAGAGACTTTTCGCTTGTTTAACTTCATTTTAATGATCTTGAGGAGAGACCTTTTAATTACTTCGACCTATCCATAGGCTTGAAGGTACTTAGGTGATGAATAATAATGGGTAATACATAAGTCTCCTCACAACCTATTAAATTACTTCTCTTCAAATTATTTTCCATTGTCCGTGATCACCAGCCAAAGGATACTAAATCGGTAGACTATGTTTTGTCATAAAAACTTTCTCATGTTCGGTTTGGTAATGATTAGCAAAGTTTTAGCTTCTGCTTACTTGGTAAAATAGGCAATTGCAACTACGGCAAACTTCCTCTACCTTCTTTTGAATAGAAATGGCCTAATGATATCTATTCCCCATTAAGCAAATGGCTAGGGACTTTAGATTGGTGTTAGTTTTAAAGAAAGTTGCCTTGGAATGCTAGAGAACCTTTAGCATTTATTGCACTTTTCAACAAACTTTTGGGCATCATTCTCAATGGTTAGCTAGTAGGTGCCACCCTTAAGATCTTCTTACCTAGAACTCTACCCCCTGAGTAGTTTCCACAAACACCTTTATAGATTTTTCTTAGTACATAGTCAGCCTCCTGATTGTTTACACATCTCAACAATAGATCTCATTTGTAAAAGATCTCATTTGCTAAGAGATATCTATTTGATCGATATTGGACCGTCCTTGCTTCATTTTTATCATAAGGTAAAGCCTCATTCTCTATATATGCTTTAATCGGTCTATCCCACACTGTATCTTCTTCTATTTGGTTGACTTCTAGTGTCCAAATGCTCGAAGAATCTAATATCTTGATTAAAATGTTTGAGTTCTGCTCCCCAAAGGATGTAATTCTTGCTAATCAATTTGCTTTCTCATTTTGTGATCTCAAAATCTATTGAAGCTAAAGTTTTGAAAACTTTTTGTCCTCGCCATTTGACAGCATTCAGCCATATCTTCCTTCATTTGCTCTACAAATAACTAGGAATCAATGTGGACCACTATCTACTCCAATCTTATTTGTCGAGCCATTTAGAGACCAGCGATTAGGGCTTCATATTCATTTTCATTGTTCGAGGCAGGAAACTTGAAATGCAATGCATACTCTAATTTATGGCCATCAAGGGAAATAAGGATTATACATGCACCACTAGAGCTTTGGGTAGAGAATCCATCAATATGCAGTATTCAAGTCTGCTTGGCATCTTCTTCTTTAGGCGGGTCAACTAGGTGGGTTGTAAATTCAACTATGAAATTCGTCGTAGCTTGCCTTTTGATTATCAATCTTGGTCGATACTAGATGTCAAATTGGCTAAGTTCAATCAACCATTTCTGGCTTACATGGTACATTCTTCAAGGGTTGATCAGTGAGATCTACAATCACGCAGGCTTGAAAATAAGCTCTGACTCACCGAGCCGCTGTTACAAGAGTAAAGACCATCAAATCCATCTTCGCTTAATGCTCTGTTGCCTCCTTAAGGTCTTACTCGTGCAATAGACAAGCTTTTGGACTTCATTTTCCTCTTTTATGAGCACAGAGCTCAAAGCTGTGGTTGAAATGGAGAGGTACAAATACAATTCTTCTTTTAAGGTAGTCTAACTGATCAACGACACCGACCCTAAATACTACTTCAACTGTTGAAAAGGTATATCACATTCTGTTGTCCACTCAAAAGCCTTCCTAAGCACTTTAAAGAAGGGATGACAGTTGTTTGTGGAGCGAGAAATGGATTTATTTAGAGCTATCATCCTCCCAACCAACTTCTATACTTCTTTTGTTATTCATGGGGGTTACATGTCCATTATCACTTTGATGTTTTCTAGATTGGCCTTTATTCTTTGGTTAGACACTATGAAATCGAGAAATTTACCAGATGCAACCCCAAACGCACACTTGACTGGGTTGAGCTTTATTTTGCACTTCCTTAAAGTGTCAAAAGTTTCTTGCACTTCCTTAAAATGTCAAAAGTTTCTTATAAGCCGGTGATGTAAAAGCTAGCCATTTTGTTCTTGGTAAACATGTCATCCACATACACCTTAACATATCTTTCATCTAATTTTTAAAAATCCTCTTCATCAATTGCTGGTACGTTACCTCGGTATTTTTCAATTTGAAAGACATAATGTTATAGCAGTACAACCCTCAGTCAGTGATAAATACAGTATGGTCCTAATCATGCTCGCCCATCTTTATTTGCTTATATCTTGAGAAAACATCCATAAAAGATAATAACTGGTGACCTGTCGTGGAGTCAACCAATAGATTGATAAGTGGAAAACTATCTTTTGGACATGCCTTATTGAGATTGGTGAAGTCAACAGACATCATCCACTTGGCATTAAACTTCTTTACCATGACCAAATTTTACAGTCGAGTAGGATCGTGGACTTCCCGAATGAGTTTGGCAGTTTTTAGTTTATCAACCTCTTGTTCAATCGCTTCATTGTGCTCAGGACAAAAAATTCTTCTCTTCTGTTTTGTTAGCCTGGCCTTTAAAAAAATGTTCAAATGGTAGGTGATCACATTTGTACTTATTCCATAAATATCTTTATAGGACCAAGCAAAAATATCCGTATTATTTAACAAAAAATTCTGCAATTAAATTTTCTATGGCTCAGGGGTCTTTGAGTCTATCTTTACAGACCTATTTTATTTGGCAGTACCGATCATAACATCCTCTAGCTCATCAACTTACTCTCCTCATTTTAACTCTTTATCATCTCAAACTTCCAAGCTATCCATAACCAGTACCTCTTTTCCAATGTCCTACTTGAGTGAGGACATGTAACACTCTCTTGCTATCTTCTAGTCACCATTAGCACATCTTACACCATCTTTAGTCAGGAACTTGGAACATTGTCTCCCAATGCAGTTCATCCCTGAGAGTTATCGGCAACGTAATAGGCTTGAGTGGAGTCACTCGCTCCTCAGTAAAATTCACAAAAAGGGAAAGACATTGGTTGTAACTTCTCTTTCTGAATCTTTATTTTTTCAAAGGCATCTCATTACAAAATATTCATCAAACTTCTGTTATCCACCAATATCTTCCAAATTTTAAAATTTGTAATTGTCGATGAGATTACAAGTGGGTCATCATGAGGTTGGCATACCTCATTCGCCTCATCTTCAGTAAAGACGATTGGGTAGGATTCTGCTTTGGACTCCTTACTCGATCGGTTAGCTGTCATAACCTTTTTAGTCTTACCCACCTCCTGAGCATACTTCTTTTGAGCAATTGAAAACTTACTACCTGCTACGAATTTGCTAAAAATTACCCTTTTGTCCAATGTTATTAAAATCTCGATTTAAATCTTAAAATCTTACGATTTTACGATGTTAGATTAGGAAAACTTATTTGATTCTAAGTAATATCTTAATAGGAGCAAAATAGGTAAAATCTCGATTTTATAAGCGATTTTATTGATTTTAAAAATTAAGTAATTTTTGTGTAATTTTATCAAAATAAAATAGATTTTTATGATTTTTTTTCAAGTAATAAGCTACAATTATTTCACTTGTTATTTTTTTTAAGATGTTTTTCATTCTACAACATTATTATTTACTATACTACACTAGTTGAGGACTATGTGCGTTGTTGCACAAAATTGACTATAATAAATTAAATGTAGTAGTTAAGATAGAAACTAAAAAACCTATGATAGAATACTACAAATACAGTTTGATGTCAAATTATAATAAATTAGGATAAAATGATGTCAGCATTTTAATGTCAAATTATAAATCACACCAAACATTTTAACGATCTCAATTGTGCAGTTGAGTAAAGAGAGTACAGAATCAGATATAAAATCTTTTGTAAATCTTTTTGAAGATTCGTTTTGTTAATACAAGTAAATTTTTGTTTATAACATTTTTCTTTATGCACGTCTTTTCTCTCCTCTTACTAATAAAATTATTAACTATCAAAAAAAAATTGAAGCTTTAAATGAAAAATTATATCATAATAGACTATATTTTCATTTTATAGGCATTTGGTAAAATCTTACTATTTTACGATTCAATTTTTGAACCTTCTACCGATTTTAAGTAAAATTTCGATTTTAACAACTTTACTTATGTTTCGAATCGACAGAGGGTTCAACTTTTCTCAATTGGGGTTCTTTCGGTCGAGGCTTCTTTTCTTAAGCTTTGTCATTCACTCATTCTTTTTGTCCTTCTGTTATTATCCTAAACAACAACAAATCTATCGTGCCTTCCCTGGCAAATTAGCTCTTCAACTTGTCTCTTTAGATCATAATAATTATCTGTGTCATTACCATAGTTCCAATAGAATCTTCAATTATCTTTAAGTTAGCTCGTGATCTCTTGTTTGTCGAGGCCTTTAGTCTTACTGGCCATCTTAAGGCTGTATCATTTTGAATCTTATAGAAAATATTCTCTAGCTTTATGTTCAGGGGAGTAAAGTCACGTTAGTTGTCAAACTTCCTCGATCCCTGATCTAACCGATTATCATACTTTCTATTTTTCAGATTCCTTTTGTCCTTAGCGTTATTAGGCTTACTCTGTCTTTTCTTGTCAAGTTTGAAGTTTCCCCTATGGCTCTTCTTTTTAGTTTTCATGGCATCCTCAACATTGATGTATTTTTTAGCTTAGAACATGAGCTCAGCTATGTCAATCGGTGGTTTCTTCACCAGCAAAATTATAAATCTAGGCATTATTATTCCGTTCATGAAGACTGTTATTGCCATTTTACCATCTGCCTCATCAACCTCCAAGATCTCTTTGTTGAATCTTCTCACATAATCTCTCAAAGCTTCTTCCTTGCCTTGTTTGACCATTAGGAAATGGGTGACGGGTTTCTTCTGTCGCTGTCCACCAATAAAGTGGCTCGCAAACAATTTGCTAAACTAAGCAAAATTTGAAATTGTGCCAACCTTGAGCTTAGTAAACCATAGTTGAGCAAGTCCCTTAAAAGTTATAGGGAAAACTCGGCAAATGATCTCATTTGCATATGCATGGATTTGCATCAATGTTTTCAACATCTCCAAATGGTCCAATGGGTCTTGTGACCTATCAAATGAATCTAGCATTGGTATCTTAAACTTCAGTGGAAGATAACAAGCCATTACTGCCTGAGAAAAATTTAAGTCAGCATTTTCGATTGGATCTTCCACTATGTTCAGTTCTTAAACAGTTGCCAGAACGCCTTACATTTGAGCCTGCATAGTTTTATCTGCTCTTTCCAAGAATTAACAGAAATACCCTTCATATTGGTGGCCTATATTCTTGACACCCCAGGGCCACCAATCGCGGCTTTAGCCCCAATTGTTCTTCCTCTCTTCTTCTACTCTGCAGATAATCTGCTAAGGATATCGTTTTCTCTAATGACACCAACTCTATTTAATGCTTAACCCCAATATTACCAATTCTAATCCCTACTTGCATTTTGCCATTTCCTCCATCATTAACTTCAACGGCTCCCTTATTGTGTGCTCCATTAACTAAAGGATCAACTAGAGGTGGGACTACAATAAGTGGTGCATTGATTAAACGATAAAACGTATAATCTAATCCTTTAAACAAGTGCTTTTAGTCTAATTGAAGTGCATTATTGTATAGAAATGGTCATTTTTATGAGTTAAGAGAATTGTGTAGCTGTGCAGAAGTCCAGAGTTCAAAATTTTCTAAGTGTTAAAGCCCTATCCAGACCCCTGTCCAAACAAACTTTTATGCGCACGTATGTTTGATCAACAAAATAGAGGATTTGTAAACAGACTGAGAAAAATTCTAAGTATGAGAAGATTATCTAGATCCTTATCCAGATAAACCATTGTCGGCACCCACGTTCAATTAATAGAGAGCTCTATAAGTTTCAAAAGTTGAATTTTAGCTAAGTATTGGAAGCCTGTTTAGACCCCTGTCCAAATAGTCGAGTTGGAAATACTCTGTAAATATTCTTTTTAAAACAAGGGTAATTTTGTACAAACATATTTTTTAGGCTGAGTATAAAAACACGAGCGAACCCAGAGATGTACAGTTTTTAATTTATAATTACATAGCTTGAGAGAGAGAATTTTAGAGAGAGAGATTAGATCTTGTTTGCTTCTTAAGAAAATTTCATTTTCCTTCTTGTTATCCTTTGAATCATGAATTTAATCAATACAATTTCAAGCTCTATTTCAAATATGAGTGAGTAGTATCTTTTCTTGGATTCAAATCAAAGAGAGTAGTTGAATTTTTGTAGAATTTCAAGGTAGTTGAACATCAAATTTTCATCTCTTTGTCACAAGTTTAATTGATGGTTAAGTTAAAATCTTCTTTGAATTTCGTTATTGAATTCTTAATCAACTTCTATATTGTATAATTCATGAATGAATATATGGATTATCATTAGAATTTTCATGCATTGTTCAAGAATTGTATGAGAATTGCTAAGTTGGATTTTGTATGTTTCAATTATGAATTATGCATCCTAGGTATTTGATCAAAGTTTTCAACCAAATTTTGAGCTTAATTTTGAACTTAATTCAATTTTCAATCATTCCAATTTGGCATTCAGTGTTTCAAACCTTCCAATCTATTCTATTTGTGTTTAGATTGAGTTAATTAATGCCTTGAATTTCTATACAATTCAATACTTGAGTTGATTTAGATCCAAGATTTTTATTACATTGATTTGATTTTCTTACAACCCAATCCTTATCATTGTTTGTGAAGTCTATTTCCACTTAAGAATTTCTAATATTTTTTGCTTTATCGATTTTTGCTTAAGACTCTCAGTGGACACGATCTAGTAGTTACTAGTTATTGTGCTACGATAGAAACCCTGCACTTGGGGTTTTAAGTCAATATTAACATACATTGGATTCTACCAAGCATGCATTCACTCGCTAGAGTAGTACTTGGTTCTGAGCCATTAGCGTCTGTATGACAACCATCATTTCAGTCATTTGCCTCTCCATAGCGTTGATCTTTTTGTTGTTTTGGTTTTCTATTATTTTAGTAAGCTATGATTACGGTTGGATGTTTTGTGCCAGATCTGGTTTGAACCATAAAAACTGTAAGAAATCAATTCCTGCAGAGGGCACCAACTGATGGATCGATAGGTTCGTATGCTTCAATGATTC
>JAVXUM010000001.1:28169265-28181499 GCA_035590655.1 Pouteria glomerata
CATATATACATATATAAGCAAGACACACAAGTCTTCAAGCATTAAAATAAGGGTCCCACCACCTTAATTGCAATTGATTTAGCAACAAAACAGAAGACAAACACAATGGAAGCCTAAGGCCTTTGCCCGACCATCCCCTCTTTCCCCACCATCTCTCAATATTATATATATATATATAAGCTTAGGTGGTGGTCAAAGGGTCAACAAACCAATCATCCAACCTTGCTTGGTCCAAATTAGATTTGTTGGTCAAAATTACTACAAAACTCTTACCATGGTTGGATTTCCCATTCCTTTACATTCTCTAACCCTTCTTTCATGCATTAAACTATTACTCTTCCTTATTAAATCATCACATGCATTTCTCCCACAACCATGCCCAAGCAAAGGCATGAACATGCTATATACCAAGCCATCTATGCAAGAATTCCAACACTTAGAAAGTATGGAAGAACATGGCATTTCACCACAACAAATGCTTAATCCATGGTTTCTCATTCATGCTAAAGGCAGGGGTATCACAGGGACATTAATAATGGGGACGGGTATGGGTATGTAGATTTTAAGATTTTCCTGAACAGGTACGGGGAAGGGGAGAAGTATGAGGGTCTTCACTTCATTCCGTACTCGTTTAAATATTTATTCATTAATTCATATACTTTTTTTAATAATTATTTAATATATATAAAATATATATTTTTATTTAATATATATATAATAATTTTATAATATTTACTATATATATAATTTATAATTTATAATTATAATTATATTTGGTGGATAAACGGGAACGGGGACAGGGAATTTGTCTCTTAGCGGGGACGAATATAAAAAAAAAAATTTATACCTGCAACGGGACTGGGGACGGGGAAGGGGAAGGGTATTATTAAACGGGGACGAGGACGGGGACAGGGAAGGCCATACCCGCCCCGTTGACATCCCTATATATAAACCTCTCTCACATGATCTTCACAATTTTCTTCAAAAAGGAAAAATCTTATATATATATCTAGTGAAGGAAATACATATATATATATATATAAGAGTTATTATATGTAATATATATATTTTTTTTGCCATCGATTTTTTTTTGTTTGAGTGTTTGAGAAAGAAGAAAGAAAGGCTTCTTCTTACATCTTTTCGAAAAGCCCGATTCATTTTCGTAAGGCTTGGAGTAAGTTTTTGTTAGAATTTTCATGAAAGGAAAAAAAAGAGCCAACTTGGGTTGGTATTTAAACTTTTGCACATCAATCATTTACGTGTGCAGTGAGGTAGGTGGGGTTTAGCATATACATTTATATTTCTTTAATTTTTTTTACAAAAAAAAAAAAAATATATTGGATCTGATTATATGGATGTGTTTGAATTGGAAGTTTGATTTATGTATTGATATAGTTATGTGGAATTTAGAAATTTCTATATGGAAACTAGTACACACTGTTTTATGTAAAAGTCATAGTTAGATGTTGAATTAAATTTTGATATTTTTACCAATGTAACTAGACATGCAGATGAGTATCTAGTAAAATTTTTATATTTTTTTGAGTTAAAATAGATTTATTAAAATAATCAAATTTGACTGTCTCATTGCGATTTCTATGCTAGGATTAGCATGATGTTTCTATATAAAATTTACACCTAAATGTTGAATTAATTTCTAATATTTTTACGCGTGAAAGAAAATACTCAAATTAATACTCCGTAAAAGTTTCGTATTTTTTTGAGCTAAGATGAATTTTATAAAATTCGTGAAAATGAACTATTTGGTTTAAATTGTTGCGGTGGCAAGAGTCTGATTTTGGTATAAAATGTATAATTAGACACTAAATTAGTTTCTAAAAATTTCACATATGAAATTAGACATATTTAAGAGTCTACAGCAAATTGTTTTATAATTTTTGGACTAAGAATTAATTTTATAAAAAATAGTAAAAATCGACTGTACGTTTTGCATTATGCACTAATATCAGTTAAGTTTTTGATATGAAAGATATAAATAGAGGCCAATTCAATTTTTGAAAATTTTATATGTTAAACTAGACATATGAAAAGGTCTCCTATAAAACTTTCATAATTTTTAGATTGAAAATTAATTTTATAAAAATTGTGAAAATTGGGTTATTTTGTGTTATCCTAAATTGAAATACTTTTTTAGTTTTTCTTAAACCTATATTGATTGGCTTCATGAATAAACTCTAAATTTTATATTTTATGAAACTAGACTTAATTATAAGCATTTTAGGCTTTTGAATTAACTAAAAATATTTTATTTTCTATTTAACATGAATTATCAAATTTTATGTACTAAATCTTTCTTTGCTAAGGCATGCTTGATATAAAATTTTGTTTGTCAAGTTAGTTGTATATACATTCCTAAATATGGTTCTATGACATTTACTTGATAGATTTTATATGAGAATATTTTTTTTAATGGAGGGGCAACATGAAACTTAGGCTCAGAAATACATTTACACTCCATAAAACTTATAAAGTAAATGGAAAACACAAGAAACCTAATTTAGGGAAAACCTTGTGCATGATGTGTTGTTAATTGAAGGACATTATTTGAGATTGATTTTTGACATTGGGGTCATTAAAGGTACTAGAAAGAGTGAGTTCTAAAGTCTAAGGGTCAAAAGCTCCAAAACCTGTGCAGGATGGCATAACATAGCCAGTAGGCCAGAAACCTATAAAGTGTATATACGGCCAACACTAGCGTATATTGGTACCGGGACTACGGGATTGGTTTGACTTCTAAGGCAAAATGAGATGGATTGAGATTGGGAGACCAGGGCCATCAGTACATTTGGGACTATGGGACCAATTGTACCCTACGATTGAGGTCTGAGGATTAATGAGTACATTTAGGACTGTGGGACTAGTTGTACCCCACGACTTAGGTTTGGGGATTATTTAAGTTTAGTTCTATGGTCACAGACCAACCTAGTAGAGTACCTGACCCATAGTATGATATAGTGATATGTATTGTAATTGAGTTAATAGATATTATTTAGCATGAAACTGCGGGCTCACGACTAAGCTGTTATTTAATTTAAGATGACATGGTAATAATATTGTTAATTTGAGGTAGAGTTTATTAAATTTAAATAGTTAATTTTGTGTCATTTGCTTTGCATAATTTAAGAAATATAAACTTATATGCTTATTTCTGAGCACACGTGGTCTAGTACTTACCCCCTACAACTGATTTTACAGGGTTGATGCTCGTGAAGGATCTGTGAGATAGGCTAACTAGACAATAGCTGTTGGTTATTTATTTCATGTATGTTTTGGATATTTAGCTTGGGGCCTAATTTGAGGTGTATTGTTTTGTAACCCCATTTGTGGCATTTTGTTAAACTTTGGAGTATTCTAATGTAGGATATCATTATTATCACTTCCGCTCTGATTGGTAATGATGTACATTGATTTGTGATAGTTATGGGATTTTATTCTTACATCCCCGGGTTGTGGAATTCAAGGCATGACAGCTTGGTATCAGAGCCTAGGTTTATGAATATTTAGGGACAACGAAAATTTTATGGTTTTGGGGTTGTGTTTGAAGTGCTATATGTGACTTGATGTTTGAAGTGTTAAATTTTTGAATCTTATGTGTTGCTTTTCTTGTCTCAGGTTTGATGGCACCTAAAGTTGCACTAATTGCTAAGGATAAGGGTCGTGGATGACCCAAAGGCCATGGGACTCAAGTTAGTTGTGGCTGTGGCTGTAGAGTTCAGGCTGGTTTGGGACATAGTGCTCTAGTTGAGGATATTTGTCCAAGGTTGTTCCACGAGCAAGGGTCAAATGTCGGCGTAGATTTTGAGGCTCAGCTAGAGGTTGCCCCAATGCCACAGCAAGAAGAGGTGCAATTTGGATAACCTTCAGTTTAGACACATGTAGCATTTTATCCTACCATATTCATACATCAGGTGGCAGCAACCATGGCTGTGCTTGCAAGGGGTGAAGCACAGATAGGACCTCCACCAGCTTCCAGCTAACTAGTGGGTTCCTTGGAGCATTTTAAGAGGATAAAGCCACAAAGTTACGATGGAGTGTCAGACTTTGATATTGCTGAGGGCTTTCTTAATCATTGTGAGAAGATCCTTAAGGCCCTTTAGATCACAGATGCTCAGACAAGGATTTTCTTTGACACTTTTTAGTTTACTAGCGATGCTGCTATGTGGTGGAATTTTGTAGAGAGTTCATAGGATGTGATAGTTTTGACTTGGGAGAAGTTCTAAGAGTTGTTTTGGGAGCACTTTCTCCCTATTTCTCTTAGGGATGAAAAAAGAGACAAGTTTATAGCCTTAACTCAGGGGACCATGATAGTGTAGAAACATGAGAGTAGGTTTACTTCTCTTTCTTTATACGTGCCTAAGCTGGTCTCCACTGAGAGGTACCATTACAGATGTTTCGAAAGGGGTTTGCGTGTGGCCATTAGGAGCAAAATTGTACCATTGGGACTAGATGACTACAAAATCCTGACCGAGAGAGAAATGATCATTGAGAAAAACCTAAATGATGTTAGGGCCATGAATGAAAGTAAATAAGATAAGAGTGTTGCCCTACGTCAGGAAGCAAAAATAAGAAGAAACAAAGGGAGGGACTTAGTGAACCCTAGCCACAGCGGCTTTAGCAAGAGAGTATAGTCCCTACTCAATCTATAAGGAGAACATAGCCTCAGGGCCTGATTGTGTGCCACATTTATCACCAACCAGGGCACAAGAAGTATGATTGTCCACTGAAAAATACGCCAGCCAGGATTGAGCAGCGGTTTGAGTAGAAGTCAAGACCATCAACAGGTTTGGCCAACTAGACCATATCTTCAGAAATTGTCCTCAAGGCAACAATGCAGGGAGGTTTCAGCAGCCAGTATAATCTGTCCAAAGTGATAGACTTGCAGCATTGCAGACATTTTAGAATCAATTCAGGTAGAGGTCGTAAGGTGGTACTTCGAGTGCTCAGAGGATGACTCAGGGTGGTTCACATAAGGGGCAAAGAGGCAGAAGGCAGCCAGCAGCTCCACTCAGGGGATGGTATTTTCAGTAGCTCATATTGAAGGACCTATAGAGCCAATTGTGACTCGAGGTACATTTACAGTTTTTACTATGCATGTTATAACTTTGATAGATACTGGAGCTTTTCATTCATTTATTTCTAAAAGTTGTGTTTTTATCCTTGGTTTGCCTATTGAGTTCTGTCTCTACCAATGCTGGTTGAGACCCCAATTGAGGGATTTTATCAGTTAAGTAAGATTTGCAAGGGTTATGTGATGTTTATTCGAGTGGGTGCTTCAGTAGACAATTATCAGTCTTTTTATGACTTTATAGTGCTTAAGATGGATAATTTCAATATGATACTCGATATGGATTGGCTGGTGGCCTACCAAGCATTTATTAATTGTTCTAATGGTCGTGTGACTTTACATACTCTTGAAAGAATTGTGATCAAGCTTATAGGTGATCGCTGCAATACTCGAGCTTTGCCTTCTCTTAACGGGTAAGGAAGAGTGGAACTTTTTAGTTTGTTTGTCAGCATGATCATAGAGGATGATGAGCAAAATATGACTAAATTACCACATATTGTCTGTGAATTTCCAGAAGTATTCCCAGAAGACTTGTCTGGGTTACCGCAAAAAAAACATAGAATTTATAATTGATTTGGCTCTAGGGACCGAGCCAATATTTATTGCACCATATCAGTTGGCACCAGCAGAGCTAGCCAAATTGAAGACTCAGATTGAAGATCCGATTTCTAAAAGGTTCATCAGACCTAGTACATCATTATGGGTTGCATTAGTGCTGTTTGCAGCAAAGAAAGATGATACGCTTAGGATGTGCATTGACTATAGAAGACTGAATAGAGTCACTATCAAGAATCAGTATCCCTACCCAAGGATTGATGACTTATTTAATCAGTTGAAGGGGTCAGTTTGTTTTTTAAAGATTGACCTGAGGTCGGGTTATCATCAATTGAGAGTACGAGCAGAGGATATCTGCAAGACAGTATTTAAAACCTGGTACGGCCATTATGAGTTTTTAGTTATATCATTCGGGTTAACAAATGCTCTAGTAGTATTCATGGATTTGATGAATCAAATATTCAGAAATTATCTAGATTAGTTTGTAGTTATCTTTATTGATGATGTGTTGGTTTACTCACGGTCAGAGGAAAAGCATGAGAGGCATTTGCGAATTGTGCTTCGGATTTTGAAAGACCACCAGTTATATGCCATGCTCAGTAAATGCAAGTTTTGGCTTCGAGAGGTGAAATTCTTTGGGCTTGTGGTATCTGGTGAGGGTGTTGCAAGGGATTCATCAAAGGTTGAAGCAGTTATGGATTGGCCAAGACCAACAACTATGTTTGAAATCTGTAGCTTTTTGGGGGCTAGTAGGATACTATCAAAGGTTTTGTGTTAGACTTTGCACACCTAGCTAGGCCGATGATGAGATTGACTTGGAAGGGGGTCAAGTTTGTGTCGGTAAGGCTTACGAACGTTCATTCCAAGAATTGAAGAAAAGATCGACTTCTGCTCCAGTACTTGTGATCCCAGAAAGGGGCTTGGGTTATGCAGTTTCCTATGATGCGTCTAAGGGGGGTGTGTTTTAATGCAAGAAGGAAATAGAGTAGCTTATGGGTCTAGATAGCTAAAGACCCATCAAAGAAATTACCCAATGCATGATCTTGAATTAGCAGCTGTTATTTTTACACTAAGAGCTGGAGGCACTATCTTTGTGGAAAAAAATTTAAAGTGTTCTCTGATCACAAAAGTTTAAAGTACATCTTGACTTAGAAGGACCTAAATTTGAGGCAGAGGAGATGGGTTGAATATATGGAGAACTTCAATTTCAAACTGTACTACTATCTGGGCAAAACCAACGTGGTCGCTGAAGCCTTGAGCCGAAAGACCCATGTTACCTTGGCTAGTGTGGCAGTATGAGAGTGGAGGATGATGGACAGTTTAGGTGAGTTTGGGCTTAACTATTAGGAAATTGAGGATCGAGCAGCGTTGTATTCTACAGTGGTTTAGCTTACTTGCTAAGCAGAGTTATGGAGGCCCAAGGTAATGATGTTGAGACTAATGAGTACTGGGTATGGATTAGTAGTGATGAGGTCATATCTGGTTGGATGCAGGATCAGATGAAGGATTGAGATTTCAGGGAAGGCTGTTTGTGCCAAATTCAATATGAGATACAGTGTTGAGGGAGTTTCACTGCTCCAAGTTTGCAGTACATCTCAGAGGGATAAAGATGTATTAAGATATTCATTGACAGTTCTTTTGGACTGGGATGAAAAGAGATATAGCTGAGTTTGTGAGCAAATGTTTAACTTACTAGCAAGTAAAACTAGAACATCAGAGGCCAGTAGGGTTGCTTTAGCCATTAACGGTTTCAGAATGGAGTGAGAAAATATCACACTAGACTTCATTACTAATTTACCTAAGACCCCCAAAAGCCATGATACTATCTGGGTGGTGGTGGATAGGTTAACCAAGTCGGCGTACTTTTTGCCGATTTGTTTGACTGACTCCATGGATAGTTTGGTTTGGTTGTACATCAGGGAGATTGTAAGACCACATGGAGCTCTGGTATCAATAGTGTCAAATAGAGATCCCAGATTTGCATCTTGTTTTTGGCAGTCTCCAACAGGCCATAGATACGGAGTTAATGTTCAGTACCACCTATCATCCACAAACACATAGGTAGTCTGAACGTACCATTTAGATCTTGAAAGTCATGCTTCAGGCATGGTGCTAGATTTTCAGGGTAACTGGGAGGCGCACCTTCCATTGGTAGAGTTTGCATACAATAATAGCTACCAATCCAGTATTGAGATGACACCTTATGAGGCAATATATGGTAGGCCGTGCAGATCTCCTATCTATTGGGCTGAGGTTGACAAGACAACTTTATTAGGCCCTGAGATGGTCCAAGAGACAACAGAAAAGATCAGGATCATCAGGCAAAGGCTTGAGACGACACGTAGTTATTAGAAAAGCTATGCTGACTGGAGGTGTAGGCCATTAGAGTTTGATATGGGAGATTATATGTTCCTGAAGGTCTCGCCATACAAAGGACAGTTTTGGTTTAGCCTTACGGGTAAGTTGTCACCAAGATATATAGGGCCATTCGAGGTGTTAGCTCGGTTGGGCGAGGTGGTGTATCGTTTAGCTTTACCATCGAAGTTGTCTGGGGTATATTGTAATACCCTCACTTTTGGTATGAATGGAAATGAGAGTAAAGTTTATTGTGATGAGATGCCATGTTCTTCCATACTTTCCAAGGGTTGGAATTCTTGCATGGATGGCTTAGTATCTAGCATGTTCATGCCTTTGCTTGGGCATGGTTGTGGGAGAAATGCATGAGGTGATTTTATAAGGGGGAGTAGTAGCTTAATGCATGAAAAAAGGATGAAGAAATGGAATTGGAATGAAGTAAATCCGGCCATGAAGGGGTTTTAGCATTCATTTTGACTAGTAAACTTAATTTGGACCAATGAGAGTGAAGATTTGCTTTGTTGACCTTTTGACCTCCATGTGGGCTTGTATATATATATATTATTGTAAGATGGCTAATGGAAGAAGCAAGGGCCGGCCAACCCCTTGGTGGTCTTCAATTTGCTTGTTTGTTGTTTGGTGGAAGATCAAAATAAATTAAACAATGGTGGGACCCAAAAGTTAAGGCTTGGGAAGGCTTTATGCATATATATGTATATGTATTGTGAAGGAAGATAGGAATGGTCGGGCATAGGCTTGGGGCTTCCCTTCTTGTGTTGTTTGTTTGTAGCTTAATGAAAGTCAAAAGAAATTAAGTTGGTGGGACCCCCTAGTTAAATGCATGGAAGACTTATATGTACATATATGTATATAAGTTGGTGGAATATGTGGTTGGGGAGAGCTTTGGCCGGCCACCTTAAGGAATATAGGTAAATGCATATATGTATATTGATTGTTATTTTTAGCTAAGTGTGAAAAGGAGAGAAAGAGAGACCATTTGGAGGAGAGAAGGATCTACCCGGCCATTAATGGTTTGAGAGAAAAGCTTGGGAAGGAAATTTGAAGAAAAAGAGAAGAAGAGAGGAGGAGGAGGAATTTAAGAGAAGTGAGCAAGTTCTTGAAGCTATTTTGGGTGTGGTACTAGCTTAAGGAAGGAAGGACCATCTTGAAGCACTTGAAGTGTTTGGAGAGTTCTTGAAGAGTTTGAAGTTTGAAATTAAGGTAGGGAGCTCCTCCTAACTTAAATTCTAAGTTTTCTTCTTCTCCTTTGAATTCTCGTGATTGTGGTGAAAACTAGAAAGGATCATGATATGGTGTATAGAATAAACAAAACTTTGGAATTGAACTAAACCATGGGTTGATGGTTGAGTTGGAATTTCTTGGTAGTGAGTGAGGGGAGGAAAAGGAAGATAACCTAGAGAACCTTGAGTTAGAGTAGTCTTAAAAGAGAGAAAAAGAGTGAAATATGGTAATTGGTATGTAAAAATGAGAAGAGGGGTAAGGAGGAAGCCAAAACTTGGAGTGGAGAAAATCCCGGAATTTTTACTGTCCACTGGGGGCACCCACCTAAGGAAGGGTGGGGCATATGATATGTGACTTGCACTAGTGCATGGAACTTGGAATAAGACATGGTGATTGTGTTTTGCTTTCGGTTATGTAAATGATCCTTGTGTTGAAATGAAGAAGCTTATGATTATGTTGATCACATGAAGTTCAAATAGAATGATTTGTGTTATTGCCGTATCAATGGGGAATGTGTTATATATTAACTCACATAACTCTCAACATAATGGAAAGAGAATAAAACCAAATGATTGGTTGTTTGCCGGGGATTGTGGGTAGAGAAAATAGGAATGGGGAATGTTACCCTCGGGTCGAAAATCCCGAAACCTACGTAGGGTTGGTGTTTCATACCAGTAGGTTATTAGCCTACAAAATGAGGGCACGTGTATTGGCTTAGGCGTACACACAGGCATAGCGTAGTCCTGGGTTGCCACCCTAAAGCACGCTGGGGGCCGCGGCGTCACCCAGAACAAGGACGTCGGAACGGACCCAATCCCCGATGATGTGTGATGATTAGATGTGTGATGTGAACACAAAATGAACAAGATAATGGTTAACTAAGGAGGATTGAAATATGCACTTTCGATATGAGAAATGAATTGCGAAAATGATTATATACTGAATCATGACTTATGTGCTTCTATGCTTTAAAGGTTAAACTTTCATTCTGATTGCTTTGTATATTTATTGCCACATGCATATTTTTTTTATATATTATGGGGAGTGTATCGTGGGCACACACCGTCCGTGCTCACGTCCCTACAGATTTCCCTACAGGACCCACACAGGAGGAGTAGGAAAGACTTTAAGGAGAAGCACACCTTTTGGCTAAAGCATAGATAAATTTTGTGGATTGTAAATATATTTTGAAAGAACATTGGCCTGTACATAATTTTTTTTTATTTTTGGTTTTGTAATGGCCATAAGGCCTAGCCTTGTATAAAAGGATAGACATTTATCTATAGTGAATGGCTTTATGTTTCCATTAATTCCTATGAAATGGGTTTTATGCTTCCATAGATCATATGGGATACATGTATAATTGAATATGAATGTATGAATGAGATACAACCTGCACAGGAACTTTATTAAGTACCCCCTTTAATCCAAATTTTAGGCCGTTATATAGCTAGATTTCGTCTTGTGGGTCCACTACGTAACCAGTGCGTTTGCTCTGATATGGTAACCGTGTTTCATGTCATGTATGTTTTACACTCACCCCCTGCGTCCCCGGACTTGGGGGCGTGATAATTTAAGTCTTTAAAAATAAATTTTCTATTCTTTTGTAGACCAAAGTGTGTTTGTTTAAATTTTTAAATATTTTCTCTATGAATGGCAATTATGTCATTTAAAATTAGACTCATGAATAATTAATTAAAAAAAATAATTTGTAATTTTACAAAATAAAAAGTAAAGTGGAATGTAAGAGGCTATTTGTAAAAATACAAATAGGCCCCACCCTATATTAAATTGTCATTAATATATTAAGCTAAGACCAAAAAAAAAAAAAAAAAGCAAAATCTAACAGTTAATGTAACAATTATATTTAGTATTCAAACATTAACAAGCAAAAAACAAAACTTTTAACCTATCAACAAAAACACATAGACATTAACGAATTTGTTTAAAAAATGGTAAATTACACTTATATCCTCTTAATATTTGGATAATTATAATTATCACCCACAATATTTAAAAATTATATTTATTTCTCTTATTTCAAAATGTTGTTAGCATCAATCATTTTCAATAAAATTAATCATTAAAACTTAACAATAAGTATCAAATTAATCAAAATTTTTAGTATTTTTGTTATTTTACCCCTCCCTATCTCATATTTCATCAATTTTCTTTATAGAATCTTCAAAAATGTTTGATATTACTTATTTTTTGCTTATTTTTAGGAATTTCTGAAAAACAAAATAAAGAAAATGTCATGCCCCAAAATTCTAAGATCCTAAGGGGTGAGTTTGGATGGTAAAATTTAATGTCCCTGGTCCATTACAGTCTCACTATTTATTTTTTCAAAGCCACTGACCATACTATTCATTAATATAAATAATAAAATGATTATTTTATTAATAAAATACACACCTAGATTCAAATTAAAATCAAATAATGTAAGTTTTATTTATTTGTAAAGTGATATTCCATAAACATAACTTTTTAAAGTTGTTACATTTGAGTCATATAAACTACTCAATAGAACTATAGAGTTTCAAATAGTTGTACTTTTGTATCTCGAGCTTTGCATTTGCAATACGATCTGTAAGAACATGAGCATCAAACCATTTGTGCTCACGATATATAAAAATACGCTTTTTATAATGTATTTTATAAATCACATAAGATAATGAATATAACGACAAATTTTTGGATATATCAACACATAGCAGGATAGGACAACATAAATTTGTAATTTTTGTTTTTTTATTAACCTTTCTTTATTTATTATTTACTTTTCCCAAGGTAGGGACGGATACCTTACAAAACTATCCCATAATCAATGTGGCAGTCTAAAATCATCGTCGGTTTATATGTATGTATATGAGTCACGAAACACCCCTTCATCATTGTTTATATGTGATACCCCAAATCTTTGAGTGAACATAAGATGTGATTTTTGAAATACCTTGGAGATGACTATGTGATTTAGATCATGGAATAAGAATTAG
>JAVXUM010000001.1:28181599-28193680 GCA_035590655.1 Pouteria glomerata
TTTTGGTGTTTGATTAGTGGGATATAAATTGGGATAAAAGATGTGATTTAATATGTGATGTGAAAGAAAATAATTTTAAACCTTTAGATCTTGGTAGGAACCAAATCCGGAGGTGGGGGATTAATTATTCCATACCCCCCGTCGGATTCGGCATCCCACAAATCACCACCAATGGCATCCGGATGGATTCGGTATCCCACAAGCAAATTTATGCAACAAACGCCGGATATGCTTGGCCCCACGGATGGCTTCTCCCATCCCGCGTTTGCATCCTGCAAACAAACGAAGCCTAGGGGTATAACATGATTGCCTAGTAAAATAGTTAGGGGTGTAACACAGTTTCCCTATGTCTTTGATGCAGACTGAAGATCATAATAATATTCTATTAAGGAAGTTTTCTACTTGGTTAAGATATTCGTCAAAAAATCATATTTAACTATCAATTTTGTTTAAGATTACTTTTATAATTTGTACTTATATTTCTAAATATTTTCTTTGAATATATTATTTAGTTTAGCTTAAGAACTTTTTAGAGTTAATAGTTATTTTATTTCCTTATTTTATATTATTCTAATTTTTAATTTTGATTATATTTTATTAGGATTTTTCTTTATTTATTCTTTGTAAACTTACAAGGTTAAGGAGTGGTTTTTGATTAATAAAATTATTATTAAAGAATTTTTCTTTACAAGAATTCTATGTTATTTTTTGAATATTCTTAGATTAAATAAAAATTCACAATCCATCTGCACAATCGTTCGCTCTCTCGTCTACTTTTGCCCTACATCAGTTGGTATTAGAGATCATGGTACCACGAGACACTGAGAAGGGTCATGGTAACGGTCCACGAGTTACCATTATTGAGTAGGTTCATGAACATGATGAAGTCGCATGGGAAATGTGATGGGAATAGTGTTTCCAATAGCTAGAAGATATTGTTGGGTTCTTGGCCTAGTAGTTTTTCACTTTCCTTATTGGAGATCAACCTTGACGTCAAAACCTATCCCTATGTCAATTTTCGGAGAGTGAATGAGTAATAATCTTAATTTTTAATTTTTAATTTATATATATATTAAAATAAGTTTTTTTTTTTAGTGGCCACGTGGCCTAACGATGCTTGCCTCACTTGTGAGCAATCCACCCAATAGCCTAACCTAGATTTGCTGAGTAAATGACTAGCCATTGTACATGGCATGGTCCTTGTTTGGTCCACCATATGGCAAGGGCGCATGCATATATATGTGTGTGTAGTACACCGACAAGCCAGAACGAAAACTGAGAGAGATAAAAAAAAGAGATTGTTCAACTAAAGACAATGTAGAAAAAAGTATTGTGTCAAGTGTATTAAATTTCTGCCAAATCTAAAATAAATAATTTTAGGGTTTTACAATTAGAAGTATGTTAAAACTATTAGTATAATTATTTTGGTGATTAGGGTCAAAAAAATTTGAGGATACGCGACACTTATCAGCCACTTACAGGATTCTGTTATATTGTGTTAAATATTTAAGGTTGAAATTTAATGAATTTTATTTATATATACGATACGTAAAATTATTGTGATAATTTTTATGTGTTTATTTTGTACAAAATGTGACAACAGTGCATGACTTCTGTCCAAATTAGAACACTTTATCTATTTTGGATTAAATGGATTGCTAGACTGTTCACAAAGAAAAATAAATAATAATAAAATATATATGTATATATAAAGGAAATGGTGTATATTTATGTGTTATATTTATATTTTTAATTATGAATAAAATAATAAAAAATAAATAGGTAAATAAGTAAATAAATAAGCAAATAAGTAAAAAAAAAAAACGAAAAAGAAAAGAAGGTTTAATGGACATATTTGTTGGATAAAAGTTTATAAGATAGTTTTTTAAATTACTATTTAGCCCAAAAATTTTAAAAAATTTAGTTTGACCCCTAAAAGTTTTGATAATTGAAAATGACCCTCAAAAATTTTGATAATTACACAATAACCCAAAAGCTTGAAAAATTATAATTTTACCCATAGAGATGTAGGAAACTACAGCTCTTTTATTAAAAATATTTTAATCTTAGCTAAATATTATTTCTATATTTCTTATTTGACTTATATTTTCATAATACAATATTAATATTTTCTTTTATATAAGCAATGCCTAGTAATATAACATGTTCTCACTTTGTTGAATACATAAAAATACGTGATGCCTGTTTGAGATAAGAATAATACAAATAAATGTAAGAAAATGATATATGTTGTGAGTGTGGGGATAGGGGATACTAGGAAAATAAGCAGAGTATAAAGACTGCTCTTAGATTGAAAGACCAAGAAGCTGTACAAGAGTTGGTATTTACACTAGTAGGTTAATAGTTTACAACATGACAATTATGAGTTTGGCTTATTGTAGCTGTGATTAAAAATCACAAATAAAACGTTATTAGTATTCACCCCATTAAATAATGTGAGGTGACAATTGAAAATTAATAAATGAACATAATAAAGAATGATAATTTGTCTATTGCTATCTGAGTACTAATATTTCCTATGACTTATTAATTTGGTTATTTATTGACGTAGGATTATCCACTTGCTTAAATAATATGAGGTGCATGTTTAGCTTTATTACATCTGATATGTGTTATGTATCGTGGGCACAAGTGTCTAATACTCACGTTCCTACAGATTGCGATACAGGTGTAGATCTTAAACCTTCGGTGAACCATGGCGCCAAGGTATTTGTTAATTATTAAGAAAATTTTGTTATCACTTTAGTTTAAAAATTAAGACTATAATACTATTTTATTTAACTTATTCGCTTGGTCTATAAGACCTTAAGGCCACAAGTTATTTATTTTATATTTGGGATTCTATTAGAGCTATTCTAATATTATATCGCAATTAATTTATTGGCATAGATTGTGTATGTCTCTTCTAGGGTAGTCATGGCTCTGATTAGGGGTAAATATGTAAATGCTATATTAGGATACGTGACATCTTTTACTCACTTCCTGGGTCATGAAATTTAGGGCGTGATAGAAGACTATTCAGAACATGAATCTGTGCTCAATCTTTTTGATCATTCTTCTAGAAAAGAAGAATACTCGAAAGAAGAACTTCCAAAAGAAGAATTTTCATTCACATCAACAGTTACTCTAGATCAAATTATAGATTAGAGTAAACCACCTATCTTTAATGAAGAACCAAATATTGTTGAGGAAGATACAAATAAAATTTTATTAACAACAACCATTACATCGATCTATTTTTAAATGGATTTTCAGAAGATTCAATAGTTACGTGGGTGAAGAAGTTTGTGAAGGTCACAATTGATATTGTGGTGATAATTTATTTTTCTTAATGATTAAATCATATTTCTATATTCAAAAATCAATGAAGTATAAAAGTCCAAATTCGAGGATGGATTCTTTCTAACATGGGAAAAATGATACAGAATAAAGATAGTAATAATATTCTATTAAGGAAGTTTTCTACTTGGTTTAGATATTTTTCAAAAAATCATATTTAGCTATCAATTTTATTAATGATTAGTTTTAGAATATTTAATTATATTTCAAAATATCTTCTTAGAATATATTATTTAGTTTAGTTTAAGAACTTTTTAGAGGTATTTATTTCTTTATTTTACATTATTCTATTTTCTAACTTTGAATATATTTTATTAGGGTTTTTTTCTATTTAAACTTTGTAAACCTACATGGCTGAGGAGTGATTTTTGATTAATAAAATTATTATTACTGAATTTTTCTCTACAAGAAATCTGTATCATTTTCTGGGTATTCTTAGATTAAATAGAAATTCATAATCTATCTGCTCAACCTTTCACTTTCGTTTGCTTCTACCTACATCAATTTTACACCTACAGGTGTGACGCACTTTCCCCTACTTATTAAATGTTCGCCATAAACATAAATACCGTGGTTGGTGGTCCTACGTACTTTACTAAGTGTCACGTATTCTAAGATAAGATTGGGATAGGAGTGTAAAGACGTGAAATTTTTGATAAATAAATTTATATTTATTTTACTACTTATTTATTCATTCAGATTTTTATTTTAAATTTATGTTTTTATTTAATTTAAATTATTTTAGCTTGACATGTCATTTAATTGCATGAATATGTATAATGCTAGGGTTTATTTTTATATATAAGTTGGGTGAGTTTCTATTGGTCAAAAGAGGGGGTGGCTTCCTATTGGGTGGGATAGAGGTGAGTTTCTATTGGTAGAGAAGAAAGATGTACGGATGATGATTGGTTGAAATGAGAGGTGAATTTCTATTGGTTGATAAGGGTGGCAAGAATTATTATGCATAGGAGAGGCAAAGGGAGAGGCTTATGAGAGAAGCCTCTTACGAAAGCTTATATAAACCTCTCTTCACATGGTGTTCATTTTTCTTTTTAGCCACCAAAATTTTTATTTGAGTGTTTGAATAAGAAGAAAGAAAGATTTCTTTCTACGTCTTTTCGAAGAGCCCAATTCATTTCCATAAGTTACATGAAATATGGAAATTTCTGTACAAAATTAGTACACTGTTTTTTTTATATAAAAGCCATAGTTAGAAATTGAATTAAAATTTGATGTTCCTACCAACATAATTAGACATGTAGATGTGTATCCGGTAAAAATTTCATATTTTTTTGAGTTAAAATGGATTTATTAAAAATAGTCAAATTTGAGTATCTCATTGGAATTTTTGTGCTAGTATCAGTGTGATGTTTTTAAGTAAAATTTATATCTGGATGTTGAATTAATTTATGCTATTTTTTCATTTGGAACAATATACTCAAAATAATATTATGTAAAAATTTTGTATTTTTCTGAGCTAAAATGAATTTTATAAAATTTGTGAAAAGTGAATTGTTTGGTTTAAATTGCTACAGTGGCAGCAGTCTGATTTTTGGTATAAAAGGTAGACTTATACACTAAATTAATGTCTGAAAATTTTACATATGAAATTAGACATATTGAAGAGTCTACAGTAAAATTTTTATAATTTTTAGAGTAAAATTTAATTTTATAAAAATAGTGAAAGCTGACTGTGTGTTTTGCGTTAGGCACTGATACCAGTTCGGTTTTTGATATAAAAGATATAAATAGAAGTTGATTTAATTTTTGAAAGTTTTATATGTTAAACCGGACATATGGAAGGGTCTTCTGTAAAAATTTCATAAATTTTGGATCGAAAATAAATTTTATAAAAATTGTGAAGATAGGCTGTTCTGTGTGGTCCTAAACAGAAATACCTATTTAGTTTTTCTTAAATATGTATTGATTGGTTATATGAATAAACTTTAAATTTTATTTTTATAAAACTAGACTTAATTATAAGCATTTGGGCTTTGGATTAATTGAAAACATGCTATTTGCTATTTTACATGAATGATCAAATTTTATATCCTAAATTCTCCTTTGTCAAGGCATGCTTGATATAAAAATTTTATTTGTCTAAGTTGGTTTTATATATATTACTTAATATGGTTGCATGATATTTACTTGATGGATTTTGTATGAGATTTTTTTTTTTTTTTTTTTTTAATATATGAAGGGACAACGTGAAACTTTTGCCCGAAACACATTTACAATCCATAAAACTTATAAAGTAAAGGGAGGAACACAATAAACCTAATTTAGGGAAAAATCTTGTGCATGATGTGCTGTTAATTAAAGGACATTGTTTGAGATTGATTTTTGATACTGAGGTCGTTAAGGGCACTAAAAAGAGTGGGTTCTAGAGTCCAAGGATTGAAATCGCCGAAACCTGCGCAGAATGGCATAACATGGCCAGTAGGCTAGAAACTTACAAAGTGTATATACGGTTTGCACTAGCATATATTAATATTGGGACTGTGGGATTGGTTTGCCTTCTAAGGCAAGATGAGATGGACTGGGACTGCTGGACCAGGGTCATGAGTACATTTGGGACTGCGGGACCAATTGTGCCCCACGACCGAGATCTGGGGATTGATGAGTACATTTGGGACTGCGGGACCAATTGTGCCCCACGACTGAGGTATGGGAATTGATGAGTACATTTAGGGCTGCAGAACTAATTGTACCCCACGGCTCAGGCCTGGGGATTATTTGGATTTAGTAATGTGACCACAGACTAACCTTGTAGAGTGCCTGACCCATAATGTGATATAGCGATGTATATTGTGATTGAGTTGATGTATATTATATAGCATGAAACTGGGGGCTCATGGCTAAGCTATTGTTTAATTTAAGATGACATGGTGATAATATTGTGAATTTGAGGTAGAGTTTATTAAATTTGAAAGGTTGGTTTAGTATTGTTTGCCTTGCATGATTTAAAAAGTATAAGCTTATATGCTTACTTCCGGGCACATGTGGTTTAGTGCTCACCCCCTACAGCTGATCTTGTAGGGGCAGAGGTAGATGCTTATGAAGGATCTGTGAGATAGGCTAGTTGGACATTAGCTGTTGGTTATTTATTTTATGTATGTTTCGGATATTAAGTTTTGGGCCCCATTTGAGGCGTATTACTTTGTAGCCCCTTAGTGGCGTATTACTTTGTAGCCCCTTAGTGGTATATTATTAGAACTTGGGATATTTTAATGTGGAATATCATTATTATTTATTGCTTCTGCTCTGATTGGTATTTGTGATGATTGTGGGATTTTGTCCTCGCATTCTCGGGTTGTGTACTTTGAGGCGTGACTGCTTGGTATCAGAGCTTAGGTTTAGGAATACCTAGGGACAGTGGAAATTATTATGGTTTTGAGGTTATGCATTTCAAGTGCTATGTTTGACTTGATGTTTGAAGTGTTAGATTTTGAATCTTATGTGCTGCTTTTCTTGTCTCTAGTTTGATGGCACCCAAAGTTGTACCAGGTTCTAGGGGCAAGGGCCTTGGGCGACCCAGACGTTGTGGGGCTCAAGCTGGTCGTGGCCGTGGCCGTGGCCGTGGAGTTCAGGCTAGTATGGGATATGGTGCTCCAGGTGAGGATGTTCGTCCAGGTTTGATCCACGAACAAGGGTCTATTGTCGGTGTAGGTTTTGAGGCTCAGCCAGGAGCTGCCCCTATGCCACAGCAGGAGGAGGTGCAATCTGGACAACCTTCCGTTCAGACACCTGCAACATTTGATCCTGCCACATTCATGCATCAGGTGGCAGCAGCCATGGCAGTGCTTGCAGGAGGTGGAGCACGGATGGGACCTTCCACCAGCTTCTAGCCAACCAGTGGGTTCCTTGGAGCGTTTCAGGAGGATGAAGCCTCCTAGTTACGACGGAGTGCCAGATTCTGACATTGCTGAGGGCTTTCTCAATCAGTGTGAGAAGATCCTAAAGGCCCTTCAGATCACAGACGCCTAGACGAAGATTTCCCTTGTCAATTTTCAGTTTACTGGTGATGCTGCTATGTGATGGAGTTCTGTAGAGAGTTCATAAGATGTGATAGCTTTGACTTGGGGAAGGTTCCAGGAGTTATTCCGCGAGCACTTTCTCCCTATCTCTCTTAGGGATACAAAGAGAGATGGGTTCATAGCCTTAACTCAGGGGACCGTGACAGTGCTGGAGTATGGCGTAGGTTTGCTTCTCTCTCCTTATACGCTCCTAAGCTGGTACCCACTGATAGGTATTGTTGCAGACGTTTTGAGGGGTTTGCGTGTGGCCATCAGGAGCAAAATTGTTCCATTGGGACTAGATGACTACAAAATCCTGACCGACAGAACAATGATCATTGAGAAGGACCTAAATGATGTCAGGGCCATGAATGAAAGTAAACAGGGAAAGGGTGTTGCCTCGCAGTCAAAAAGCAGAAATAAGAAGAGAGAAAGGGAGGGACCTAGTGAATCCCAGCCACAGCGGTTCCAACACAGGAGTGTAGTCCCTACTCAGTCTGCAAGAAGGACACATCCTCAAACTCTGAATGTGTGCCATATCTGTCACCAGCCAAGGCACAAGAAGTATCACTGCCCACTGAGAAATGTGCCAGCCAGGATCGAGCAGAGGTTTGAACAGAGGTTAGGACCACCGACATATTTCTCTTGTGGCCAGCCAGGCCATATCTCCAGAAATTGCCCTCAAGGTAACAATACTGGGAGGTTTCAGCAGCCAGCACAATCTATCTAAAGCAATAGACCTATAGCTTCACAGACATTTTAGAATCAATTTAGACAGGGGCCACAGGGTGGTACTTTGAGTGCTCAAAGGACAGCTCAGGGTGGTTCGCATTTGGGGCAGAGAAGCGGAAGGCTGCCAACAGTTCCTACTCAGGGAAGGGTATTTTCAGTGGCTCAGGCTGAAGGGCTTGCAGAGCCAATTGTGACTCAAGGTACATTTACAGTTTTTGCTATGCATGTTACAACTTCAATAGATACTGAGGCTTCTCATTCATTTATTTCTGAAAGTTGTGTTTCTATGCTTGGCTTGCTTGTTAAGCTTCTGTTCCCACCCATGCGTGTTGAAACCGCAATTGGGGGATTTTCTCAGTTGAGTAAGATTTGTAAGGATTGTGTGATGTCTATTCGAGTAAGTGCTTCAGTGGACAATTATCAGTCTAAAGTGCTTCAGTGGACAATTATCAGTCTACTCTTCAGTGGACAATTATCAGTCTAAAGTGCTTCAGTGGACAATTATCAGTCTACTCTTTAGTGGACAATTATCATTCTACTCATGACTTCATAGTGCTTAAGATGGATAATTTCGATGTGATACTTGGTATGGATTGGATGGTGGCCTACTGAGCATTTATTGATTGTTCCAATGGGTGTGTGACTTTGCATACTTCTGAGGGAGATGTGATCAGGTTCACGGGGGATCGCTGCAATATTCGGGCCTTGCCTTTTCTTGATGGGCAAGGAAGAGTGGAATTTTGTAGTTTGTTTGCCAGTATGACTATGGACAATGAGGAGCAAAATATGACTAAATTACGACACAAATTTCTAGAAGTATTCCCAGAAGACTTGTTTGGGTTACCGCCAGAAAGGGTGATAGAATTTGCAATTGATTTAGGTCCGGGGACTGAGCCAATATCTATTGCGCCATATCGGTTGGCACAAGCAGAGCTAGCTGAATTGAAGACTCATATTGAAGATCTGACTTCTAAACATCAGACCTAGTACATCACCATGGGGTGCACCAGCAGTATTTGCAGCAAAGAAAGATGGTACTCTTAAGATGTGCATTGATTACAGAAGACTGAACAGAGTTGCCATAAAAAATCGGTATCCCTACTGAGTATTGATGATCTATTTGATCAGTTGAAAGGGTCGGTTTGTTTTTCAAAGGTTGACCTGAGGTTGGGTTATCACCACTTATGGGTACGAGCAGAGGATGTCCCCAAGATAGCATTTGGAACTCGATATGGTTATTACAAGTTCTTAGTTATGCCATTCGGATTGATAAATGCACCAGCAGTATTCATGTATCTGATGAATTGAATATTCAAAAAGTATCTAGATCAGTTTGTAGTCTTCTTTATTGATGGTTTGTTGGTTTACTCATGATCAGAGGAAGAACACGAGAGGCATTTACGAATTGTGCTTCAGACTTTGAAACACCACTAGTTATATGCTAAGTTCAGTAAGTGTGAATTTTGGCTCTAAGAGGTGAAGTTCCTCGAGTATGTGGTATCTGGCGAGGGTGTTGCCATGAATTCATCAAAGGTTGAAGCAGTTATAGATTGGACAAGACCAACAACTGTGTTCGAAATCCGTAGGTTCTTGGGGCTGGCAGGATACTACCAGAGGTTTGTGTTAGACTTTTCACGGCTAGCTGGACTAATGACGAGATTGACTCGGAAGGGGGTCAAGTTTGAGTGGGATGAGGCATGTGAACATTCATTCTAAGAATTAAAGAAAAGATTGACTTCTGCTCCATTACTTGTGATACCAGAAAGGGGCTTGGGCTATGCAGTTTACTGTGATACATCCAAGGAAGGGTTGGGCTACGTTTTAATGCAAGAAAGAAAGGTAGTAGCTTATGGGTTTAGACAGTTAAAGACTCATGAGAGAAACTACCCAGTGCATAATCTTGAATTAGCAGCTGTTATTTTTGCACTTAAAAAAAACTGGAGGCACTACCTTTATGGGGAAAATTTTGAAGTGTTCTCTGATCACAAAAATTTAAAATACATCTGCACTCAGAAGGACCTAAATTTGAGACAGAGGAGATGGGTTGAGTATATGGAGAATTTCAACTTCGAACTGTACTACCATCCGAGCAAAGCCAACGTGGTTGCTGATGTATTGAGCTCAAAGAACCATGCTACCTTGGCTAGTGTGGCAGTACGGGAGTGGAGGATGATGGATAGTTTGGGTAAGTTTGGGCTTAACTATCAAGAGATTGGGGATCGAGCAGTGTTATATTCTGCTGTGGTTCAGCTTACCTTGACTAAGCAAAGTTGTGGAGGCCCAAGATAATGATGTTGAGACTAATGAGTACCGGGTACGGATGAGCAGTGATGAGGTCGTACCTGGTTGGACTACAGGATCAAATGGAGGATTGAGATTTCAGGGAAGGTTGTTTGTGCCAAATTCAATACGAGATATAGTGTTGAGGGAGTTTCACCACTCCAAGTTTGCAGTACATCTTGGAGGGATAAAGATGTACCAAGACCTCCGTCGGCAGTTCTTGTGGGTTGGAATGAAAAAAGATATAGCTGAGTTTGTGAGCAAGTATTTGACTTGCCAGCAAGTGAAAGCAGAATATCAGAGGCCAGTAGGGTTGCTTTAGCCATTGCCAGTTTTGGAATGGAAGTGAGAAAATATCACAATGGACTTCGTTACCAATTTACCTAAGACTCCTAAAAAACATGATACTATCTGGGTGGTGGTGGTGGATAGATTATCAAAGTCGGCGCACTTCTTGCCGATTTGTTTGACTGACTACATGGATAGTTTGGCTTGGTTGTACATTAGGGAGATTGTGAGACTACTTGGAGCTCCGGTATCAATTGTGTCATATAGAGATCCCAAATTTGCATCTTGTTTTTGGCAGTCTCCAACAGGCCATGGGTATAGAGTTGATGTTTAGTATCTCCTATCATCCACATACAGATGGGTAGTCTGAACGTACCATTCAGATCTTGGAAAACATGCTTCGGGCATGTGTGCTAGATTTTTAGGGTAGTTGGGAGGCATACCTTCTGTTGGTAGAGTTTGCATATAATAACAGCTACAAGTCTAGTATTAAGATGGCACCTTATGAGGCATTGTATGGTAGGTCATGTAGATCTCCTATCTGTTGGGCAAAGGTTGGCGAGACAACTTTGCTAGGACCTGAGATGGTCCAGGAGACAACAGAAAAGATCAAGATCATCAGACAGAGGCTTGAGATGGCACGTAGTCATTAAAAAAGTTATGCTGCTCGGAGGTGAAGGCTATTGGAGTTTGAAGTGGGAGACCATATGTTCCTAAACTTCTCGCCACGCAAGGGACAGTTTCGGTTTAGCCGTAAGGGTAAGTTGTCACCGAGATACATTGGGCCATTCGAGGTGCTAACTTGGGTTGGCGAGGTGGCGTATCGTTTAGCTTTGTCACCAAAGTTGTCTGGGGTGCATACAGTATTCCATATGTGCATGCTGAGAAAGTATAATCTTGATCCGTCTCATATTTTGGATTGGGAGGAGCTTGAGCTTGATTTCGATGTCTCCTATGAGGTAAAGTCTATGAGAATTATAGATTATCGCGAGCAGGTTCTTCGAGGAAGGACAATACCCTCGGTTAGGGTGCTATGGAAGCATCATAAAACAGAAGAATCGACTTGGGAGCGTGAGCAAGATATGAGGCATTGTTACCCTAAGTTATTTTCATGATTTCGTTGTTCTTTCTATTATTTTAATTTTCGAGGACGAAAATTTTTACAAGGCGGGTAGAATGTAAAGACCTGAAATTTTTGATAAATAAATTTATATTTATTTTACTACTTATTTATTCATTTAGATTTTTATTTTAAATTTATGTTTTTATTTAATTTAAATTAAACTCCGCCTATGTTAGGGTTTCCTTAATAAAGCCGGTCCCAAGCTCGGATAAAGGAGGAGGGTTGTGCGTTAGGTAGCCGACAGCCAGCACAATATTCAGTCGGAATTTTTATGGATTTGAG